>OZ018329.1:168943811-169099942 GCA_963969495.1 Ceratothoa steindachneri | reverse complement strand
TCCATTTGTCTCTCCCATGTAACCCTATGTCCCTCCGAACGAACCTTCATGCAGTGGCTGTCCGCCATTTCCTACAAAGACAGTGCGCTACATATATATTCGGTATACCTTCCTTCCTTTATCCCACCGTCTCTCCTCTGATCTTATCCTCAACTTAAAGCTTCACGTTCCACGATCCTTCATATTCTTCGGATATTTTAACAGCAGGGAACCCGCGTTTGACAATTACTGCTCTAATTACCTCTCCTTAATGTTCCTACCCCTCATGGATGAGCGATCCTTCATCTTGCGCTCACTCACCTATCACCGTCACCCTTCCACTGACACTCAACTTGTATGGAGCTCTCTCTTGTATCTAATGAAGCGTTGCTAGACTTTTCTTGGGCTGTATCCCAGGAAGGTTTCGGTATCAACAACTTTACAATTTATCTATCGCTTCACCACACCTCTCCATCTGTCATGCAACAGAGGTGGTACTTCCGCAGGGTGGATTGGGTTGTATATAAAACCAACACGGCCTACCCTCATAGTATGCATGACTTGCTCACGGCTGATGTGGCCTTTCCTAGCCTTCCTCACTTCTCTAATTCTCAGATTTGTCTACTATAGCCACAGTCTTCCAGCCCCGTCCACCCCTGGGCGACCCTTTGGGGGTCTCCTGAGGGTAAAGAGGCAGGTTGTGCTACGGAGTATGTAACTCACTGATACTACCGCACCTGCCTCCCCAATATAATGTCCAAATGAACCATGCCAGAATTGTGCACCGTTGAAGTCTCATAGAGGCCGGCCGTTTCTCTTGTAGGAACTAAGTTGGTGCCGGGTTCGCGGTGCCCTTATCGTCCCAACCTGTCATATGGGATGGTGAATCGCTATTGTTCGAAGGATTGCTGGTTGCTGAGAGGCTAGCTCTCCACTTCGCCTCAATCTAGAATTACTCAGAGAGCTCATTATTTGCCTTCTTTCCCAATCACACAAGACGAGGATTACAATCATCACTTTTTAATAGAAGAACTGAAACAAACCCTTTCATTAAGTCGAGTCGCTCTCCCTGGACAAGATGGAATCCCGTACATCTTTATATTCTGATCTGGATTGATGCTAGTTTCCATTCTGCCTGGCGCAAGATTATCGCGGGGCCTAGACTCAAACCAGACCAGAATCTGATCCCCCCCCTCCTCTCTCTCCAACGTCTCATCTTACCGTCTCATAGCCTTGACTTACTGTTCATGCAAGATCATAAAGAAAACTGTGGCCCGCGCCTCTCGTACCATTCCAAATTCTATACCGTTTTCTATGAATTTTAGACTGGCTTCCGCAAATTTCGCAGTATCTTCAACCTCCTTCCCGTTTTAGCTATTTGGTTTAGGAGGCATTCTTGGACCGTAGTGTCACGCAGGTTGTATTTGTTCGGTATCCGAAAAACCAATGACAATGCCTGCATCACCGCTATTATTTCCAGTCTATCATTCCTACCCTGTAAGGGGGTAAAGATTTAATGAACTTAATGCACTTCGTGATGTCGCTGAAGGTCGCCGACTGTAGTTTACCTCCAGAGGCAGAGAATTTTTCAACAACGGGTTTACATTGGGTGAGTTGCATTCCGCTCTTGCTTCGTGCGCGGACACCGCCCCTGGTCCGGACGATGTCCCGTACGCCATGCTCCAACACCTGGGTGAGCGAGGTATTGCGTTTCTGTTAGATTTCTTCAACAAGATCTGGGTAGAGGGTATCCCCTTCCCCCATCCCGACTTCTGGCAAATCGCTACTGTGCACGTTTTTCGCAAATCAGGCAGAGATTGTAGTGCCCAATTACAAGGTTAAATAGAGCCCACAAGAAACCTCACAAATTGAGCACCCCGTTAGCCGTATAAAATATCGAATTGGTTACACAAATCAAACATTTAAATAATCTGCCATCTGTTAACAATTAATTAATGCAAAACAAAGCAAATGCTTGTAAATAACACTAAGTCGATAAGCAATAATCAATGCATCAATGGAAAGCAAAATACTTGTAAATAATGTAAATGAAATCGCTGTGTTCCACGCTAAACATACTATGGTGCTGGAGCCACATTATAGAATCGCATCTGACTCAAACCACCTCAAAGATGAGTATTTTGAAATCTTATAAAATTCTGTAATTGGTTCACAGTAAACCGAAGTAACATTCCATAAAATGGTGAATTAATAAGTGTTATGACGGGAGCAATTAGATATTAAACCCTTATTTAATTATTGACTTTTAGAATAAAATTGTAGTATTATTTTTTTCTTAACGAATAAAATTGTATTATCTCGTTCCGTACAAATAAAATTGTAATATTATCTCTTTCTAGAGTGTGAATAAATATTCACCGTTAGACTGTCACCTTTGGTTAGCGGTGCTCACAGTTCGTCTAAGAGTTTGGAGGAGTCGAATAATAAATAACGAAAATTTTGATGTGTCGCCAATTCACATACTCCAAATCTATTATTCTCTTTTAATTCCCTGTTGGGAAAAACGAAATAATTCTAATATGCATAATTTAAACGAAAATTTAAAAGAGAAATATATCCTAATATATACGAGGGGCTGTAAATAAGTTTTGCAATTCGGATACCCCGTAAGGGGCGCGGCGATTTGCCATCCTGGCCGCCGTGCTGATGGGATCCAGCGCTCCGTCCGGCCCCAGCTTAGCCTCTCTTCCTTCCTTCAGATAGCCCGATTTCTCTCCTACCTCGTCGCTTTTCATACAACCTTTCCCACAACTTTCAATGGTCAGCCTCTAATTTGACAGGGTAGATGCTGACCTTCTTCTCAAGCCAACCGTCCCGGATCAGGGCTGAGGGGAAAGAGGACAATGTTCTTTAACCCCTGAGCTCCGGTTCGGGATGGGTTTTTTTTAACAACCTGCTTCTTCCCCACCCATACCTTCCTCGCATCCCTTTTCCTCTCCTCTTCACATTCTATCCATTTTTACGCCGCGTCTAAGGTGGAGCCGCCATGCCGATGGACTGCCAGGCCACCAGGCGGGTGGGGTGGTCCCAAATGGCGGCGCCTGGCTCTGCCAGGCCTGTAAGCACCTCTTGCAGTGCGGGCAACTGCGAGAGGTGATGAGCGGTTGAATCCCGTAATAAAAAGAGGGTCACCATGCCCAATGATGAGTCCAACCAAAAAAACCCTTTAACTCCCCCTGTAGAAACGACGGAGCTGCTCTCGGGCAACTCCACAGAAAAAATGGAGGTTATCCCCCCCCCCTGTGCTTGCGCAGGAAACCCTCCATATCTCTTTAACCGGAGAGGAGGCTTACTCCTCTCCTTCGCTTACGGGTGTAGGGGACTGCCCCTCACCCCCTTCTCTGGAAGTGCTTTCGCGCACCTACCTTTTTCCAGCGGCAGTCCCCTCTTTTCTTTCCAAGGGGACTGCCAAGGCAGCCAGCAGGCAGCCCTTAGCCAGCCGCTCCCCATCGAAGCGGCTCGGTAGGGCGAACCCCCTTAGGGGGGAGAGGGAAGCCAGGACCCTTCGGTCGCTTCCCTCAAAAGACCTGCTGGCAAGAATCTTGAACCTTGCCGGGGTCAAGGCCTGTGCCTCCCCACAAAAGACTGGTGACGCTGCAAAGGGGACCTGTGATGTCCTGGAAGGGAATGGCCAACTGGAGACCCCTCCTGTGATAGACATGGTCCTTGAGGAAACCCAGCCTCAGACGGTAGGGCTTTCCATGGGGGGGAATCCGAGCTCGGCGCCAAGCACCGAACCCGAATCCGCCCCTATGCAAGGTCCTCCTCAAACGGCTGGGGATTCTGAGGCAGTACAGGGAGGGAAGGGATCTCCTCCGGATGATACCCCTGCGACCACCAGGACCTTCTCCATTTCGGAGAAGGACCTGGCTGAGGCCGGTCCATCTGGCCTAGGGGCTTCTACCGGCGGAGGTGAGAAGCGGGTTCATTCCCCGCCCTCCTCTCCAAAAAAGAAAAGGACTAAAAGGACGAAAAAGACTTAAGAAGACTCGGGGCTCCTCTCCATCCGCGGGGGCTGTGGGGACGGATGGGTCTGCTGCCACTTTGGCAAGCGACCAAGCCAAGACCGGAACATCCGGCCCCTCTGCCCCCTTGGTTGCGTAGCCCCTGACTAAGACCAAAAGTGCACAGGGCGGAGCCTCGTTGACATCGGGGCCCCTCATTCAGAGGTTACCTGGCGTTTTCGAGCCCGCTGGCTTCAAAAGCTTCCTCGTTATTCGCTCTACTGATGGCACCATGTTGTTCAAGGGCAACATGATCCATCAGAGGAGAGGATTAGCTAGTGCAATTGGTAGAGAGCCGAATGTGACCCGTTTCTCGGACGGGAGCCTTCTGGCGAATGCGGCGAATCCCGCCGAAGCGGCCAAGATAAGTGCTCTTCGGACACTTCATGGCACCCCGGTGAGTGTGACGCTGCGCTCTACCATGAATTTTGTGAAAGGAGTAGTTTATGCGAGGGAACTCGTTGACTACTCCATTGAGGACATCACCCTAGAGCTGGACGACCATGGGGCGGTCAAGGTCGAACGTGTGATGAGAAAACAGGAAGGGGCCTCGAGACCCACCCCTACATTCTTCGTCACGTTCGACTGTGACAAGCTCCCTGAGTCGGTGCGTGCCGGTTGGTACCGCTACCGCGTGAAGGCATTCGTGCCACTTCCGCGGCGGTGCTATTACTGTCACCGCTTCGGCCATACGAATCGCTGATGTAGACGTGCAAAGTCGGGGTCACCCGAAGTCTGTGTAAATTGCTCCAAGGTCGCACACGATAAGTTCAAATCGTGTGTGGCCAAGTGTGTCAATTGCGGAGAGCAATGTGGTGCATATCTCCTTGAGAAAGAAATCCTGGCCTTTTCAGGCCCAGGATCGACTCTCATTCCGCGAGGCTAAGGACTTGGGCCTGGCGCGCCCGGCTCTGCCTGGGACGTCATATGCCTCAATAGTTAGAAAGGCACCCTCTGCTCCTGGCCCATCCAGGCCAACGAGCACGGTTGTTTCCCCGCCCATTCGGAGCCCTTCTGCGGGCTCTACCCAACCTGGGCGCTTCACTGGTAAAGCTGGCGGCAAAAAGGGTTCATACCCAGCCCCGGCTAAAACCAGGGCTCCCCCCTCTTCCCCCAGCGTGACCGTTTCCCGTAAGGCGAAACGGCCACGCGCCTCCACCGATTTGTTAGACTTACAGGAGGCCAAGCCCCTGAAGATGGTCGCTAGGCCATCTTCCGGAGTTCCTAAAGCTGTTCCTCGAAAGGAGGACAGCAACCAAGGAGCTTCGGATCCTTCGCCCACGCCCCGAGGTGGAGCGAATGGCTCGGAGACGGTGGTTCGTCGAAAAGAGGGCCCCTGCCTCCGAAGCCGCAACGCCCGCCTAAGGTTTCGAGGCGGAGGGAGGAAAAGACTCGCATGGTGAGCCCAACCTCCCCCAAAAAGTCCTCGAAGGCGACAGCGCCTTCAGCGCTTTGTCCGGCCAACAGCGCCCGGAGTTCTGCCCCTGCGAAGCGTACGGCCATTCCCGTGAGGGTCTTCAGTTCGAGGAAAGCCCCCGCGTCTCCCCCGAGCTAGGCCTAGAGGGCATATTCCTTTAATGGAATTGCCGTGGACTCCGGGCCAACTGGGAGGAGCTGCGGAGGCTTGTCTCTCCCCGTTGCCCGTTAGCTATCTTTTGCAGGAGACCATGCTAGGCGCGTGCCCCCTGCCCGCCCTCCCAACGTATAAGGGTCTTGCGACCCCACCACCGCGGGATGGCTGGGCTGGGGGATGCGCGGTTTACACCTGTCATGATGTCTCCGTTCTTTCTTTCTCTTTAGATACCTCCTTTCAGGCAGTGGCTGTGCAGCTGCACCTGGATAGGAGGTATACTCTGATTTCTGCGTACATTCCACCGTCAGCAGACTTCGACGCGGGGGACTTCCGCCGCGTAGTGGCACGGTTGCTGAGGCCCTATCTCTTGCTTGGAGATCTGAACGGCAGGCATCCTCTCTGAAGAGATTACTCCATCAATCCTAAGGGACAAGTCCTTGCTGATCTGATCGAAGAGCTTGAGCTGGGTGTCCTAAACGTGGATGAGTTTACGCATCACTCTCCGAGAACCGCTTCATTTTCTTACCTTGACCTATCTTTGGTGAGCGAGGCATGGCCTTTCTGTTAGATCTGTTAAACAGGATCTTGATGGAAGGTCTTCTCCCAGACTCCTGGAGAATCGTTACTGTCCTTGCCTTTCGCAAACCGGGGAGATATCACTCTACTCCGACCGGTTTCTGCCCAATCTCTCTAACCTCTTGCGTGTGTAAGTTGATGGAGAAATTGATAAATGTTAGATTAGCCTTTTTCCTGGACAGCGGAGGCCATCTGTCTTCCGCAGAGTGCGGCTTCCGCAAGTTCCACTCCACGTCGGATGCTCTGTTCCGACTGGAAAATGCCGTCTGCGAGGCGTTTCTTCGTAGACAGCACTATGCCACGTTCTTTTTCAATCTGGAGATGGACTATGACACCGCATGGCGATACGGTATCGTGGATACTCTCCACACGATGGGGGCGAGGGGACGCCTCCCAATGTTTATATTTGAATTTTTGCGAGATCGTCGATTCCGCGTACGGGTGGTGGGAGCCCTCTCCGGCCTAGAGGAGCAGGAAGAGGGTGTCCAGCAGGGAAGTGTCCTCAGTGTCACACTCTTTGCCCTGAGCATCAACGGCATCACATCGGTGCTGCCGGAAGATGTTCTCGCTACGCTCTACGTGGACGACCTTTCGATCTCTTTTGGTGCGGCCCAGATGCCAACTCTGGAGCGTCGACTCCAACAGGCATTGAACCGCGTCTCTCGCTATGCCGAACCGCACAGGTTTCGGTTTTCATTGGCCAAGACTAAGGTGGTGCACTTCTGCCGCCATCCACGGCTTCACCCCGACCCAGATTTGTTTCTTAATGGGGTGCGCCTGGATATTGGTTGAGTCGTACCGTTTCCTTGGTCTTGTATTCAACCGACGCCTCACCTGGGAGGCTCATATTCGCAGCCTTAGGGTCTGTTGTACCCGCGCCATGGACATTCTCCGTTCCGTGACGTTCAGCGCTGGCGCTGATAGGGCTACTGCCCTACTTTTTTATCGATCCTTTGTTTGTTCGAAGCTCGACTACGGATGCGAGTTTTATGCGTCCGCAGCCGAGCGTTTATTGCTGAAGGTGGATTCGATCCACCACACCGGCCTTCGCTTTGCGACCGGTGCCTTCCCCACTTCCCCCATTGAGAGCCTTTTAGTCGATGCTGGGAAGATGCCACTCGCTCTGCGCCGGGTGCGGTGCATCACTCGCCTGTACGCGCGAGCCCGGCGCCTCCCTCAGTCGCACACAGCTCTGACTGTATCCGCAGCTAACTCGATGGTGCCTATGCCGCCGAGAGACGCCAGTCATACCCTAAGCCCTTTGGGTTTAGGGCCAGGAAACTCCTTCGAGAGGTAGATATAGCTCTTGGGCCGGTGGCGCCCCTGGTTTTGCCCAGGACGCCACCCTGGAGGGTACCACATTTGGCTATTTGTCGCCACGCCTCTGCTCCCAAAGCTTGTACTGCGCCGGGAGTATTGTGTTCGACCTTTTTGGAGCACACATCGTTTTATGCTGGAACCGTGCCAGTGTATACGGATGGCTCCAAGTCCCAAGAGGGGGTCGGCTTCCACGCCGTTTCCCCTCTGTTTGAAGTCAGCGGAGCTCTACCAGGCGCTGCGTCTGTCTTCACGGCTGAGCTGGTGGCAATACACCACTTGGTACGGGAGATTACGCGACGTGCCCGGTTCGGAGCCCGGATTGTGATCTATAGCGACTCACAAAGCGCCCTGTGTGCTCTCACGGCATTGGAATCTCTGCATCCCCTGGCTCGCGAAATCCGTGACGCCACGGTTTTGGCGAGCCGGGCAGATGTCGAGATTATCTTCTGCTGGGTTCCTGGACATGTAGGAATTGCGGGGAATGAGCGCTTCGATGAGGGCGCCAAAGAGTCCGCGAAGACTCTGCGACCGGACCAGCGTTTCGCTCTTCCTCACACCTACTACATGGCAGGAATACGGGCAGCTCTTCGGACTGCTTGGCAAAGAAGATGGGAGACGGTCTAAGGGGACTTAAAGTTGCATGCCATTGCGCCGCGACTGTTTCCATGGACCTATCCCCCAATGCCGCGACGGCTTCAGGTCGCTTTCTGTCGTCTCCGAATCGGACATACTCGTGTGACGCATCGCTATCTGATGGAGCGCTCGTCAGCGCCCTATTGCGACGACTGCGTCGTCCCCTAGACTGTTTGGCACATTCTTGTCGAATGTCCCAGTCTAGGTGATCTTCGCGCATGACACCTGTCCCGGTACCGGGATGGGCGGGGTCGCTACCGCCTGTCCCTTGTACTCGGGATGAGTGCGTGCACATCGACTGGTGGACTTATTGACTTTTGGGGGAAGGCCGGCCTTCTCCCTATTATTTAAGCAGGGTTTGTTTTTTTGTTTGTTTTTATTTGCATTTGTTTTTGTTTTTTTTCCTTTCCGCCATTTAGGGTGTTTTTTTTCGTTTAATTTTATTTTAATGTAGCCTAGAACTAGGCCAGTTTTAATACGGCGACTAATGCCCATGTAGGCAGTCGCCAGATAAGCTCTAATAAAAAAAAATGCAATTCGGATATAAGGAATCGAGATATGAGGAAAAGTGTTTTATTATTTTTCAATATAACTACCCTCGACTTCAATGCACTTGCGCCACTTGTCCCTGATGCTTCGAATTCCCGGCATCTAGAAATCTCCCAACTGCTGTTCAATCCACTCCTGGACGGCGAGCTGGACATCTTCATCGTCCCCAAACCGGCGTCTACGCAGTGCAGCCTTGAGCTGGTGGAATAAAAAGTAGTCGCTAGGGGACAGATCTGGGCTGTAGGGGGGATGGTTGAGTTCCTCGAATCCACACTCGCGCATGGCAGCTTGTGCAACTCTGGCCTTGTGGACTTTGACGACATTGAAGTCCACCATGGGGCGTGAGGTTTCTAGGGACCCAACGAGCAGAGACCTTGGTCATGGCCAAATTGTCGTGGATGATGTTGATAACACTTTTCTGTGATATTCCAAGTTCTCGCTCGATTTCTTCGACCTTCACCCGTCGATTTTCGAGGATCATCCTCTCCACACGGGCCACATTGTCCTCGTTGGTCACGTCTGACGGGCGTCCTGGACGGGGATGAACTTCAAGGGACTCACGACCATGGCGGAACTCCCTATTCCAGCGAGCAATGGTTGCATAGGAAGGGGTCGTGTCGGTGTACACTGCGACCATGCATTCATAGATCTTTTTTTGCATTCTTGCCTTCCTTGGTCAAAAAATTTGATCAGTGCGCGGTGCTCAACCTTCTCCATTGTTGAAAAATTTGTGACTGACGATCTGCGATCAGCTACTGCTTCTTAAATAGACGAGGCAGGAGCGTGCGGCTGCAGGTCCTGACTTGTCATAACTTGTCCTAACACCCCCATAAACAGCCATACCCCTTCCTCTGTTTTGCCCTACTGATTCGCAAAACTTATTGACCGCCCCTCGTATGTGCCTAAAAAATAGTCATACCTATACAATTTTTTAGGAACAAACAAAAATCCAAGGACTAAAAATTTATTTAATTATTATTTGGGGGGAATAATATAGCTTCTGCAAGATTTTACATAATTAAAGCTCTACGATCTGATTTTATAAATTTCAATACAAAAAACAATCTTTCAATACTGACTTGAGTCGGGGAAAACGCATTTACTATCATAGCTGCAGGTTTTATAACTTCAGGGTATGTTTGAATAGGCTCGTGTAGTGGTATTTTACAAGAGCGATTATATTTGAGTGTCTTTTCAACAGCTGAATAAAATTCCTTTTTAGATTTTTCAAAGATTGCATCAAAAGGTTCATTCCTTTCGGTTTTCTTGTTCTATCTGATTTAAATATTTTTCAAAGTTTGATTCATCATTGGAAGAGCAAGAATGAATATATATTTTTTATGATCATCCATACCCCTACATACTTACACACTCATATATATATATATATATATATATATATATATATATATATATATATATATATATATATATATATATATATATATATATATATATATATATATATATATATATATATATATATATAAAGAAAGCAACTACAGGATCTGCGAGTGATTATACAACCACCACAGGGCTATGCCATTTTTATTTTCTGTCTTTCAAATAAAATTTGAAGACAGAAAGAAAGATGCAGAAACCTGGTGTAGCTGACTATAAATACATATAGTACAAGAGGAATAAGAATTGGACGCGAATGAGCAAATGAGACAAGAAACCGGAGTATTTTTTAAAGGCAAGAGAGAGGGACATTAGAAGAATCCAGAATCAAAGGGAGCAGAGGGCGGCACAGTGAAGGCGATCTTTTACCGAGAAGACAGAAATAACGCGAGAGGAAAAAAGTTTTAAATTCTTGGCCGGGACTAGAACCCGGGTCTGCTGATTGACGGTCAGATGCTTTACCGCTAAGCTACCAGGCACAGTAACTATATTTCTGGATTCTTGTAATGTCCCTCTCTCTTGCCTTTAAAAAAACTCCGGTTTATTGTCTCATTTGCTCATTCGCGTCCAATTCTTATTCCTCTTGTACTATATACATATATATATATATATATATATATCTATATATATATATATATATATATATATATATATATATATATATATATATATATATATATATATATATATATATATATATATATATATTATAATAATAATAATAATAATAATAATAATAATAATAATAATAATAATAATAATAATTGAACGCGTGATATATAGATGTATTTACAAGCACAAGGAAAATGGAAAATTAGTGACACAACCCGGAAAAACGCTAAAGAGAATATTACATGTACCTAAGAAAGCTTAAGAAGGAAAATGGGAGAAGTAGAGACCGAAAGATAGGGCAAACTATTTTAACCGTTAGATGAAAATAAATAAAGAAGTTGGATTTGAACCTGTGTCATTAAGCGCTCATCGCTTATATGAGCGTCTTGGTCATATGAACGATGAGCGCTTGATGACACAGGTTCAAATCCAACTTCTTTATTTATTTTCATATAACGGTTTAAAATATATATATATTTTCTGAGAAGACTCCATAGTGTATACATGTAATGTATTTGCGTGCAACGCTACAAAAGTTATTTAGTGATATAATTTAGATAAAAATGTGAAATATTGTTTTATTACTCTCGACCATAGGAAAATTTAAAAAAACACAACTTTCTAGGATTGTTTATCTTTATAAGATAAAACAGGAGTCAGAGTCAGATGTTTTTAACCGACCCCGACTGTGACTCCACCACAAATGTTTCCGACTCCTACTCAACAGCCCTGCTTCAAAGGGCCGAAGTAATTAGGATGTTCGAGAGGTCCAAACCAGTTATTCGAAAAGATCATAGCCTCTTCTATGCTCACTGGACGACCTTCAATTAATCTGGAGGAACTACCAAGAACAGCTCTACAGGTAGGAGTTGGACAAGAACTCGTGAGTCACAAATTTATTCAGTCCTTACTGTCAAACATAGTACCTATCATCGCCACCCAAAAAGAATTAACCCTTGCCCAGCTTGGAAAGCTTGCAGACGAATTAATGCCATTTTGCTGGGCATAGGGTCTTAGCGTAAATAATAGTGAAATAATTGAGATTGGTGCCATATCTTTTCCCGATATAAGTGCTCTCAGTGTAAATAATGTGCAGTATACCAAAGATGCGCGCTCAGTGCCATTGGGTGTGTACCCTGATGGCAATCGTCCTAACTTTGTGCCGCGTAGCAAGGACTATACTGCGAATAATATTCCGATAGGACAGCGACTCCTTCGCAGGGACCAGAGACTTGTAGTAGGTCGGTCCCATTTATATTTTGGAGAAAGTGCGAAATTCTGTCAGCCTTGGTGCAGACGGCCGAAAAGGGGGTGAAAACGTGCAAATACAACTGTCCTCCAGACAATCTTCGCCAGCCCCATTGCAAAACTAGCACGGCATGCCGTTGCAAGTGCGACTGCCGGTATGCCGTCAGTGCGAAATTTTAATCGATACAGGAGCAAGTGTATCCAAAATTCCGGTTAATTTGGTGTGGACGTGTGAGATCCGTAATTCTAGTGTAAACATAGCAACGGCGAATAGTGGAAAAATAAAAGTGCACTACGAAATACACGCGGACATAGTTATTCCTATCCTACGTCGGTCATTTAAGCGGTCATTTGTGGTCGTGGATACCACATCGCGATTATTAGGGATTGACTTTCTGGGTCACTTTAATCTTTTAGTGGATTGTGTCCGCGGCGTTCTTATCAATAATCAAACTAGGCTCATGTCAAAAGTAAAATAAGCTGCCCAGTTGCAAGGCCGTATTAGAGAAATATGAAGCCTTGTACAGCCCAGCGGCTACTAATTCCGCCCCATCACCGCCTAACTCCGTGGTGCGTACAATCGAGACCAGCAGTGTACCACCAAACTTCGTGAGACCGAGGCCTCTTTCAATGAAGAAACTACAAGTTGCCAAAGCAACGTTCGAAACACTATTGAAGAAGGGGGTTGTGCGCCTGTCGAAATCACCGTGAGCTTCATCGATTCACTTGGTCCCGAATAAGTCGCTGGGCGATTACAGGGTGGTCAGCGATTTCCGCGCACTTAATGCAATCACGAAGCCCGGCAGACATCCGTTACAGAGAATACAGACTGTAGCAAACCACTTTCATGGGAAAACAATTTTCTCCTGGTTGGATTTGGTTCGTGACTATCAGATCCAGATGAACCCAGTAGAAATAGAGAAAACTGCGGTAGTAACTCCGTTTGGGTTATGGGAGTATTTAAAATGACCCTTTGGCTTCAGGAATGAGAGTTGCACTTCCCAGTGTCACATGGATAACTTGTTTCGGGGATTGGAGTTCGTTTTTCTATATATCGACGACATCCTAATATTTTCAGACAATTTGGACGACCATTTGGATCATTTAATCCAAGTGTCAAAATCCTGGTTAAGAACAGTCTACGATTATCCCCGGAGAAGGGCGAGTTCGCGAAAGAAGAAATTGACTCTCTAGAACATCAAATTTCAGCTACAGGAATTTGCCTACCAGCTAAGAAATTTAAGGAAATTTGGGACATGTCATTACCAACAGACTATAAGGAACGCCCCGATACTTGGGTATGTTGGACTACTGTAGGAGAATGATTCCGAATTTTGCAGCGATTGCAATCCCGCTGATTGAGCTCGCGCGTCTTCAACCCAAGACTCGTGAGTTTGCGTGGAATGATGCTGCACGAGAAGCATTTAATGATACTAAAGTAGCTCTAATTAACTTCGCCAAGCTCTTTCACCCACTACTCAATGACTCACCGTATCAATTGGTGACGGACTGCTCTCAATACGCGGCAGGTGCTGCCCTTCACCAGATGGTGAATGGATCGCCGCAACCAGTTTAATTTTTCTCAAGCAAATTAAGCAGGATGCATTAAGCATACTCCACATATGACAGGGAACTCCTGGCTGCGTATCTTGCTGTGATCCATTTCAGGCACATGAGCTCGCGTGGAATTATGCTGCACGAAAAGCATTTAATAATACTAAAGTATCTCTAATTAACTTCGCCAAGCTCTTTCACCCGCTACCCAATGACTCACCTTATCAAGTTGCGACGGACTTCTCCAAATGCTCGACAGGTGCTGCCCTTCACCAGATGATGAATGGATCACCACAAGTTGATTAAGAAATTTGTAAATGTTATATTAGCATTTTTTTGTGGACAGCAGAGGTCACCTCTCCTCTACACAGTGCAGCTTCCGCAAGTTCCACTCCACGTCGGATGTTCTGCTCTGACTGAAAAATAGGCAGCACTACGCCAGAGTGCTTTTCGATCTGGAGAAGGCTATGATACGGGATGGAAACTCTTCCCATCAACGGTATCACATCGGTGCTGCGGGGATATGCTCATAGATGACCTTGCGATCTATTTTGGTGCAGCCCAGATGGCATCTCTTGAGCGTTGACTCGAACAAGCATTGAACCGCATCCATCGCTATGCCAAATTGCCCAAGGTTCGGTTTTATTTGGCCAAGATTAAAGTAGGCGCGCCTACAGGCCAACTGTGTTGCTTAAACCGATCCGTTGTCTGAGTCAATTGGCATCAGAGGTGGTTACTGGAAACCAGACTCCTGGTGCTTTTCTCCAGTATCTGGCCCCTTCACCGATGAAAACTAGTTAAAGTGAACGTTTATAGATAGTCAGGTCTGTTTTTGTCTTACCAAATTCTTTAATTGTAAATTTAACCTCGAATACCTAATGAATACGACAACTACAAGTAAAGTAAAAGAGCATTGCATCCTCCCTAAACCCTCCCTCGTGCACTCTTTAGTTTGCTAACTATTTATCTTGGTTCAAGTGCTCTCTCACCACCCTCAACCAATAGAGGAGCTTCAACTCTATCCCTTCTGGAGCTACCCTCGGGTGAAATCCTCTCTTCTAAGGAGATCCTCCCATGTGCTGTCTCAGGGGCCCCTCTAAGACTCTTCTAGCAGAGAAGGTGTTTATCCCTCTCCAATAGATACAGGCTTGGGAGTGCTTCCCACTTACCTCCTTGTGCAGAGTTGCCTAGAACACGACGAGGCAAAATACGCGACGCATTGGCTCTCATCTTCACCCCTCTCCAGATGGGGGCAGGTAAATCTCCTCAACTCCTTTAGAAGGAGAAGGGCGACATCTGGCCTCGAGGTATTGCCAAGACACCTTGTCGATATGAGATTTGTCACGTTAATGGTAGCCAGCATGCCCGCTTCCCTTCTCTTCTCAACGCAGGTCGGCATAATGGCCGGCACATTCACGACCGGCCATATGCCCTTTGAGTCCCCGTTCGGGATATCCTGACAGCTTGAGGGAGAGCAGTTGGAACCCCCTCCTAGGGTAGAGATGGTCCTCGAGGTATCCCCGCCACAGATGGCAGGGTCATCATCCAAGGAGGCGAAACTTGGCTCGGTGCTAGAGACCAAACCGGAGTCCGCCTCTCTGCAATGCTTTCCTCGGTGAAAGATCTTGATGAGGTTGGTCCATCCTGCCTAGGATTCTCTTGAGGGGTGGGAGAAAAGCGGATTCATTCCCAACCCTCCCCCAATAAAAAGAAAAGGAGTAAGAAGATAAAGACAATGCAGACAAAAATGACTAAGTGTTACTCTTCTTCCGCTGTCGCTACAGGGAAGGACGGCTCGGATGCCGTTTTGGCAAGCGACCAAGCCGAGACCATCACGTCGGGCCACGAGGTGCTTCGGGCGAGTTGGCTTAGATAAAGACCAAAGCCGCAAGTGTGCTGAGGTGAGCCTCGATTTTGTCAGGCCCCTGATTCAGAGATTACCTAGAGTGTTTGAACCCGCTGGCTTCAAACGCTTTCTACACTCTGAACCACGCTAATAGCTTGGTAGGGAAAGTCAGGAATTCTCGTTTCTCTATGAATTAATTTTTATAAATTTTCCCAGCTGGTCTGTGCAATATGGTAACACTAATGTTATGTTTTCATTAAACTGTGTTGCGTCCTTCATTTTTTTATTTCCGATTTACGTTTTAGGCGAACCACGCTAATAGCTTTTAAATGAAAGTTACCCATCTAGAAATATTTTGGAAAAAATGAAAGACAATTATATACATTAAGCATATCTTATGTAGATATTCAACAGAAAGACATAATTATAATACACAATTGAATTATTTGCCCACATGAGCGCCATTTGACGGATGACTCCAAAAACCCTATCATGTATGGAACCTGTCAATTTCTTAATAGTAACTGGTTTTACTACCTCTGTTGCACCTTTTATGGTCACCCATAAGACTCCTTTAGATAAAAATTGACGCCCATCGGCATAAACATTAATGATGGACCAAAAATTTTCGATTGGGTCGAGATCCGGAGATGATGGTGGCCACTCATCAACTTGACACCTTTTATTCCATAAGAGCCGAGGAATGCTTGGATGGCCCTAGAAGAGTGGGATGGAGTGTTGTCATGCATGAAAACTAGAGTCCTTAGAAGTGACAACTGTATGTCATTTAGCCAGAGATCCAAGACCTCCTTCAAAAATTGCAGCAGTTGGCTGCGGTTACTTTAACCCCATCATGCACCCTGACCGGGCCAACAATTCTGTGTTTAATTATATATCCACGCAACATGATTCCTCCTCCCTGCTGTTGACCTCGTAAACGTTAGTGACGCTCATCTCCTAAATAGACCAAACTATTTGCCCAACGGTCAGGCCCGTCAAGGGTCGTCCTGGTCTCATCAGTGAAGAGAACGCAACTTATGTCCAAAGTAATGTACTTCTGAGCCCATTGAAACCTTGAAATCTTGTTACGAAGCAGTAAATGAGGAAGTTTCAGAGGAGTTGACACGAAAGCCATGGTTCACAGTGATATTCGGTTTATGGGAACGACCAGCGGCAGTGAAAATGACTTTGCTCGTTGTCCAGGTTTTCAACGTAACTGGCGGACAATATTCCTCAAATGCTTAGCTGTCACAGTCTTGGAAGTCCAACAATCGGATCGCTTCTTCAGGGGCGAAGGGTGCTTCAGAAATCCTTTAACTGTCCCCACATAGCGAACTAACTTCTCGCAATAACATGAACAGACGTGCCTTCAGCACTTTCCTTGACGGTGAAAGAATTTTCATCGTTGAGGCCTCTGCGACGCCCCACAGTTCTTAAAGAGGAAAGAAGCTATTAGCATGGTTCACTCCAAAAAACGACGATTCTCAAATAAAAATTGAAGGACGTAACACAGCAACCAGCTGGGGAAAGTATCACCCAAATTGATTCACAGAGAACCGAGAAATCTTGACTTTCACTACCACGCTATTATCGTGGTTAAAGATGTAGCTTTTCGCTACACATAGGGTAACATGTTTGACAAAGGCAACATGATGCATCAGAGGAGAACATTAGCTAGTTTAATTGGTAGAGAGCCGAAAGTGAGCCGTTTCTCGGACGGGAACTTTCTGGCGAATGCATTGAACCCTTCGAAGTTGGCTATGATTAGTTCCCTTCGGACACTCAATGGCTCATACTCTACCACAAATTCGTGCAAGGAGTGGTTTATGCGAGGGAACTCGTGAAATATTCTATAAAGACATCACATTAGAACTGACCGACCACAGGGTGGTCAACTTGAAAAGTGTGATGAGAAAACAGGGAGGGGCTTTGATCTTGAGAAGTTTTCTAAGTCAGTGCGCCCCAGTTGGTATCGTTACTGCGTGAAGGCATTCGTGCCACTGCCATGGAGATGATACTACTGTCACCGCTTCGGTCATATGAATCGCTCCTGTAGACATGCAAAGCTAAGTTTAGCGGAAGTCTGTGTAAGTTTCTCCAAGACCGTACACGATAGGTTCTTAACATGTATGGCCAACTGTGTCAATTGCGGAGAGGCGCATCCAGTTTATTCGAAGCAATGTGCTGAGTATCTCCTGGAGAAGGATATTCTGCTCGTTCAGGCTGAGGATTGTGTCACTTGATTCGGGCGCGCCCAGCGCTGATTGGGACCTCGTATGACTCAACTTTAAAAAATGCACCGTCTGCAACCTGCTCCCCCAAGCTTACCGGCACGGTTATTTCCGCGTCCATTTGGAACCCTCCGGGCGGTCCCTCGTTAGACCTGCCGGCACAAAGGGTTCTCACCCAGGCTCGACCCAAACCAGAGCGCCTCCTGCGTAACCGTTTTCCATAAGGCGAAACGGCCGCCCGACTCCACCCAATCGTTAGACTCACAGGAGGCAACACTCATGAAGGTGGTCGTGAGGCCGTCTTCAGGGATTTCTAAAGCTGCTACCGAAAGGAGGACGGCAACAAAGGAGCTTCGGATCCTACACCACAACCCAAGGCTAGACAAGTTGGCTCAGAGAAGTTGGATCCTTAAAAGGAGGGACCACCGCCTCCGAAGCCACCATGCCTGCAAAAGGTTTCGAGGAGGAGGGAGGAAGAGACTCGCTTTGCAAACCCAACCTCTTCTCTTCTCTTCGATGAGAGCCCTGTCATCTCTTCCGAACTAGACCTGGGCCGCATATTCCTTCGATGGAAATGCAGCCGACTCGGGTTCACCAAGGTGAAGCTGCGGAAGCTCGTCTCCTACCGTTAGCAATATTTTTGCAGGAGACCGCACTAGGCGCGTGCCCTCTGCCCACCCTCCCGTGGTATAGGTATTTTGCGACCCACCGCCACGCAACGGGGGCCGGGTAGAAGGATGCCTCATTTACACCTGGCATGATGTTTCCGTCTGTCTCTTTGCTTTGAATACATCATTTCAGGCAGTAGCTGTACACTTGCACCTAGATAGGAAGTATACTGTTATTTCATCGTACATTCCACCCTCAGCCGACTTTGACGCGGGGGACTTCGGCGCGTCGTGGCAAGATTGCCAAGGCCCTTTCTCTTGCTCGAGGATCTGAACAGTAGACACCCCCTCTGAGAGACTACTCGATCAACCTCAGAGGTCAGGTCCTCACCGACCTGATCGACGAGCTGGAGATAGGTGTCCTAAGTGTGGATGAGTTTACCCATCACTGCCCGAGAACCTCTTCAATTTACTATCTTGATCTATCCATGTGCTCTCCTGATGCAGAGCCTGATTTGGGGTGGGTAGTGGTCAATGACCTTAGTGGTAATGACCACTTTCCTATTCGCTATAATTTTCTGGGCCACTGACGTTTGGATACCCGGCCTCCTGTGCCTGGAGCGTGCGCAAAGTTCGACTGTCCCAGTCGAAGAGCTTAGGTCGTAGGATGAACATGTTGAGTTCTTCTCCGGCAACCTCATAGCCGTAGGCCTAACTACTATTTCTAGAACATCTGGCCATTTTGCACGCCGTCCGCTTCCTTGGTGGTCGACTGAGTGTGGGACGGACCATAGACAGAAGCGTTACGTCTACATGCTCTCTCTCTCTCTCTCTCTCTCTCTCTCTCTCTCTCTCTCTCTCTCTCTCTCTCTCTCTCTCTCTGGTGCGCTTCCATGCCTCTCTGTCTTTGGCTTGTTTCCAAAGCGTGTTCGTGGTGATGTCAAAATTGTCGAGGAAGGTTTTCTGTTGATTTCCTCTGGCCCGCTGCTTCACAGTGATTTTCCCACTGAGGCAAAGGTCTTCGAGTGCCCTCTTTCTGATTAAGTGTCCAAGGAATGGTTTTTAACGGTTCATGATAATTTTCAGGAGTTCCCTTTCCATACCGAGCCGAGTCAAAACCTCCTCGTTCCTGACCCTGTCTACATATGAGATCTTCAGCATCCTTCGGTATAACCAAAACTCTGCTGCCTCGATGTTACGTCGGGCCTCACCCGTGAATGGCCATGACTCGCAGCCATAAAGGAGTTTGACCAGACATAGGCTTTTTAAACGCGAATCTTGACTCTGATTAACAGCTTTCTATTTACTAAATTTTTTCTTAGCCGTGCAAGTGCATCTTTGGCGAGTCCGATTTTTCTTCTGATCCCTTTCCTTCATCCGGCCTCAGATGTTACCAGGGCTCCGAGTAAATTAAAGGAGTTAACCCATTTGATTAGTGTGTATTTATGCCGCAGTTGACAAGCTGGAGAGACCTCTGACTTTTAACTGGCCATCACTTTCGTCTTATTGCTATTAACTTTGAGACCAAGACGTTCACTGGAGACCACAACAGCATCGAAAAGCTTTTGGAGATCCTCACTCGATCCTTCGAATCGATCTTCTAGTTCTCTCATGATGATCTCAGAGTAAAAGTAAAGAGGTCGGGCGAATGTCGCATCCTTGGCGTACTCCTCGTTTGATGCGGAACCAGTTGATTGCTCCAATTGATAAACGGACAGCGGCAAGTTGGTCATAATAAACGAATCTTATGATTTCCATGTCCTCAATTTGGATGTTGGCCAGCATCTTAAAAAGTTCCGAACGTCGGACTTAATCAAAAGCCTTTTGATAGTCAATGAAGACGAGATAAAGATCTTTTTGGTGTTCAATGGCTCTCTCACCAACCATCCGCAAGGCAAAAGTCGCATTCATAGTTCCTCTACCTTTCATAAATCCGAATTGGTTTTGTGGAATTTCAGGCACAAGTTTGCGCCTTATCCTTTGCAGGACGATTTTCAAGAGAATTTTAAGAATATCAGACATGAGACTAATTGTTCAGTGATTCGATCATTCTAGTGTTCCAGGAGTCTTGAGCAGTGCCACAAAGATGGACTTTAGCATGTCCATGGTTAATTGTCCTGTTTCATAGATGATATTTAACAGCTCCCATATCATGTTCACTCCTCCTCATCTAGATCTCGAATCATCTTAATATACACTTCATCCGGGCCAGCTGCCTTTCCGGGTTTCATCATGAGCAAGGCCCAGCTGACCTCGGACTTCAATATTGGTGGGCCTGTTTCGACTGCACCTCCTTTGGAATTTGGTCGTCATCGAAGAGATCTTGGATATATTCTTCCCAGCGAGCCGAGAAGTCTTGTAGATCTCGCAAGACGCGGCCATCTGTAGCCGTAATACATTGAGATGGAGGTGTTGAGCGGCTGCCAGCAATCTCGTTCATCTTTTGATACATGGTATTAAGGTCGAAGATGAGATTCTCGACTTCCTGGCATTTCTCTTCCAGGCACTTCTCCTTGGGTGTCTTGCACTTTCTTCTATGCTCCTGATTAATTTGTCTGTATTGAACATAATTTAGTTTTGACATTATTCGTTTTCTTAACAGATCTTCGAGTTCTGGGTTGAACCATTGAGATGATAGTTTCCGTTTCTCTACTGTGGGAATGGTTTTGCCAGCAGTTTCTCGGATGGTTTGTGTGATGACTTGGTACCGCTCCTCAATCTCAGCAGGTGGATTATCTGGATGACTGCGGAGTACCTCTGACTTAAAATTAATTCGTATCTTGTGATCATTCTTCAAAGATGAGAAATCAAACTTTGGCTTACGTTTTGGCTTTTCAAGACTTTTCAACGATAGTTGAAATTTTGCAATGACTGAATTGTGGTCCGAGTCAATATCTGCTCCTAGGTAGTCCTGGGAACTTTTGACTGCATTTCTACATATACCTTTTCTTTATGGAAATGAAGTCAATCTTAGTATGGGTTCTGTCCCCTGGACTGGTCCATGTGTACCTCTATAGCAATGCCCTCTGGCATTCCTATAAAATATTACATGTATCAATATTCCATTGGTTCAATTTAAATATTTACCATTACCTTGTTACTTTGATACATATTTACCATTAGCTTGTTGACTTGATATCATTACTTTGTTACCTATTTACCATTACCTTATTTACTATTTCCTTGTTACCTACTTACCATTACCTATATACCTTACACCAAGCTTAGTCACGAAGAAAATTAAGTATTAAACTCATGTTCATTTTGTATAATTAAATTCAAATTGAATCAATATAATTTCAAATATGTTCCATTCTTGTTAATCTATAATAATATATATTTTGTTCTATCCTCGTTGTATTTCATCCATTCCTTAACGATTTCGTGTTCAACCATTAAGCCTAACTTCGCCATAAGCTTAACTGCTCGAGCCTTTTTACGATTCAATAACTCTCCTAAAAAACTTATAGATATAGGTTAGTTGTAAAGTATCTATCTAAGTTTATACCACGATGGCCCTATATCTATACCTCCTCCTCGGATACACGTTGAACCAAGTGTTGGTGATGACAAAGTTGTTATCTTTACACCAACCTACGAATTTGTATCCTCTTTCATTCCTTTCCTCCCAGTCCTTAGGGGCCAACTGTCTTTCTGTCTTTACCTTTGCCAACCTTGCGTTAAAGTCCCCCATGACGATTGTAATCTGGTCTGACTTGCATGACTCACACAATATAGCAATGCCTCTGGGCATTCCTATAATAAAAACCTCCTGGGAAACTTATATATATATATATATATATATATATATATATATATATATATATATATATATATATATATATATATATATATATATATATCAATTATTATGTCAAATTCATATCATGCAATTCTTTTACTTTTGTCAATTAAATCGTTTAAGTATTTTACTTAACTTTTGTAAATTAAATCATATTTTATGTACAACTAAATAATTCATTCATTCATTCATTTTACTTAAATTGTCAATTCAATTAATTTATAACTTTTTGCAATTCAAATATCCTATGACGAAAAACTAAATTCATTTAACGTACTACTGTTTCAAACAAAATCTCTTAAAACTGCACACACAAACACACGCTTTCAGCTCAACCAAATGGCACACTATTCCCTCCCATTCGACTCTCGCCATTCTCCGCATAAAGTTCGGTAATTATTCCTTCTACAATTAGTCATTTACCTCCAAACAAATCGTACTTAGTTTAATTCCACATTCACAATTCTCTGCAAACGGCCATACGAGAGTAGGTCCCAATTCTATTTAGTTCTCGGATTTGCAGCCCCCAATTCAGTCCATCATAGTCACCATATTATTTCATATTTATTTCACGTACTTCATTTCTCTTCACATCTTGTTACTGTAAATCATATTTTACCATATCTTACATTGTATACCTAATCTAACTTATCTCATTGTACATTCGTTGATTCTATGAATATATTTATATTTGTTTAATTGTTTTTCTTAAAACCCAGTTCAATTTTTCAAAATTCATTTCGCTTTCGTCTTATGCCTTAAAACTAGCAGACGACAACTTCGATCAAACAAATTTATGGTTATGGTTTTCGAAAAGCTATTTAGGCTGGTTTATTAACAGAAAATAAATCCCATGAATAACCATCTACTATACACAACTCATCTAAAAATTATAGAATGCATCTATCTCACGATATTCGCTTTCAAAAGTTGGTGCATATACAACAATATTGTTTATGATAAAAGAACTAAACTTAAGTTTGACTAGGCGCATTCGCTCATGCTTGGGCCAGAATGACAAAACTGATCTTGAAAATTCCTTCGTCAAGATTAGTGCAACGCCATGCTGATGTTTACCCGCTGCAGAGAAAGAAAAATACCCACTTTTGATTCCTCATGAAGTTCCCTGCATTTGTCCATCGGACTTCACATAGTCCCACACACCGTAAATTCATCCTGTCCATTTCAATTGAAACATTGTCAAGTTTTCAGACTTGAAAAAGTGTCCGAATATTCCACGAACCAATCTTGGATACTTGTGATCTAACACATTTTGCTGATATTGCTTGATCTTGTGTTGCAGGCACTGGATGACGGTCCCGGCGATCTTGCAACCTCACGTCGTTACCTGTGGCGACAATCCCTCTTGAAGAAGCAGGGATCCCGTTAACACCTTTTGACTTTCTTCCCTTATATTGTAGCATCAATAGTTGACTGGGCCCAATACTGGAGGGGGAGGGGCATTTTTCCTTCTCCAAGGTTTGGAATCAGAGTTTTCCTTCTCCACCTACATGCGCTATAAGCGGTGCCCGAAAGATTTCACGGTCCGTGAATTTCGTCGAGCTAAGGCAAGGTTCCCGTATATTTTGAAGACTGCTCGCTGCTCTTCCTGGCGGGCATACGTGACTTCACTTAACAGTAAGACTACTCATGTAGAGGTGTGGAAGCGTGTGAAATGGATTCGGGGCAAGTTCTTGCAAGAGCACCTCTCGTTCCTCAGGAGAAAGTGTCCTAATCTAGGACCTCACATCGTTGACAGTCTTTCGCGACCGTTTTCTCCATTTCGCTAACCCACCTGCTTCTCCCTCAGCATTCGATGCTTGTCGTGATGTCGCTGAAGGAGGCCGACTGGACATTACATATCTCTATGTAGAGTCGAAGAACCCTTCAACGATAGGTTTACGTTTAATGGGTTACTGACACCGTCCATCGTCCTAACAATGTGCATGTAGCAGAATGAGGTCAAAGGGCGATCACGTGCCCTGCTGTACCAACGTGGCTCTAAGATTACCGCATGGAGCTGTGAAAGCATGGCTGAACACGAGTAAGGATGCAGCCTGCTCTGTTATTACATGCCCCAGCTGTATTTGCCTAGGTTCCGAGTTCATCGTCTACAACGGCCACTTTTGGCCAAACATTCTTGCCTTCTGCCCGAATGATCGAAGTCCGTTGTACATTCCAAGCCAACGTTATCACAATTCCCCCTTCTCCCGAAGGAGTCGCCAACTTTTCCCCCAAGTGGCACGCGCGTCTGGAGGGCCGTCACAGCCCCCTCACCTGGCGTCTATATAATCCTTTGACTCAGTTTAGTAAGCCTGACTTATAGACTTCCCACCTACTACGGCAAACGAGCTGAAGGACGCTCGCCTCTCACCCGCGGCGATTTCTATTCGAGTCAAAGGCTAAATCGATCCGTGAACTCTGCCATAGTCAATCGGCAAGTATCGACATCCGTGAACTCTACCATAGTTAATCGGCAAGTATCTGACAAGGATTCCCAACTCCGAAGACTCTACGAGTGCTCCCTCATCAGAAGCAAGAGGTAACCCGAGTTCTTCAGTCGCATTCATCGTACCCCAAATGTCCCCCTTTCTGCAAAGAGCACGTAAGAAATTGTAACCGTTGCCGCCTGCAGATTGATCTAGAATCTGGCTTACCCCATTGATCCATTGGTTTAAAATCCCCCTTTAAATCACCAAACTGAATATGACCTCTTTAATCCCTTAATTCATCCACCTGTATCTCGTGTGGACATTTAACCCCGTCTGTGCGACCATTTCCTTTAAACCCAATATTTGTGTAAATATAAATATCATTTTGTTGTTAGTAAAGATATATTTTCATCATTGTCTTTCTTTTTCAACCCCAAAGCATACCGGCTACCTGTTGATCTTTGGCCAACTTGCACTCTGAAATATTTGTTTTAAAAAGGACCCCGCAAAATTAATAATAAACCATCCACAGTAGACTCATAACAATTTCCCCATTCACTAACGGTCTTCAACCAAATTCGGCCCAAAGTACCGACGTATATATATATATATATATATATATATATATATATATATATATATATATATATATATATATATATATATATATTGTTTAACAGAAATCCCAAGGTGAGGAAAATAGCTGGTATCATCATTTTTATTTATCGGCGACGTTTCAACCACAATACGGTCATCTTCTTAGGCCTAAAATACAAATAAACGAAACAAAATATTTTTCACTGTTAAGAGAGCACACTGCTAAATGTACATCTAGAACTTTACTAGCTAATATTAGCTTTGAATTGCAAATTTAGAGTTAAAGGGAATATTTCGAAATGGGGCTCAAATTTACAATAGAGAGACTAGGGAAGGATTTTAAATATTTAAATTAGTTAGCGAGTCTATAATTGCTAAAATCTATTAAGGTAGGTGAGATTTGATTTATGAATCTAATGATTATATAAAACTGTTTTAAAATGAATTTTAAACGAATAATTGTGGAAAAATTGGCAAAACCTAATATACAAAATCACAAACCTTACCAACGAGCGTGTTACGTGCTCTGGCCAACCCAAAAGTACCAAAACTGCGCCCCGCTACCCACATCCAAACGAATTCAGGTAACAAGGAGGGGAACCGACGATAGCTCATTATTTAAATTCGGGGAGAGCTGTTTTATATAAAGTGTTTCTAAGATTCGAAGGGTAATAGGGCATTTGTGCGAATTCAGAATTTCAAAGTTTTCTAAGGAGATATCACTTTTACACTTTGGTACTTTTGGGTCGGCCAGAGCACGTAACACGCTCGTTGGCAAGGTTTGTGATTTTGTATATTAGGTTTTGCCAATTTTTCCTTCAATTATTCGTTTAAAATTGATTTTAAAACAGTTTTATATAATCATTAGATTCATAAATCAAATCTCCCCTACCTTTATAGATTTTAGAAATTATACACTCGCTAACTAATTTAAATATTTAAAATCCTTCCCTAGTCTCTCTATTGTAAATTTGAGACCCATTTCGAAATATTCCCTGTGAGGGTATGGAACGTACATACTCGCATGCCGCCAGACAATCGTGGAAACGAAAGAAATTTGACGTTGGAGTTGACCTTCGTCTCCTCTATCTCTCCCCCACCCTCCCCCGACATTCTACTGCCCTCCTCCGCCTTTTCCTTGACCTAAGAATATTTCGAAATGGGGCTCAAATTTACAATAGAGAGACTAGGGAAGGATTTTAAATATTTAAATTAGTTAGCGAGTCTATAATTGCTAAAATCTATTAAGGTAGGTGAGATTTGATTTATGAATCTAATGATTATATAAAACTGTTTTAAAATGAATTTTAAACGAATAATTGTGGAAAAATTGGCAAAACCTAATATACAAAATCACAAACCTTACCAACGAGCGTGTTACCTGCTCTGGCCAACCCAAAAGTACCAAAACTGCGCCCCGCTACCCACATCCAAACGAATTCAGGTAACAAGGAGGGGAACCGACGATAGCTCATTATTTAAATTCGGGGAGAGCTGTTTTATATAAAGTGTTTCTAAGATTCGAAGGGTAATAGGGCATTTGTGCGAATTCAGAATTTCAAAGTTTTCTAAGGAGATATCACTTTTACACTTTGGTACTTTTGGGTCGGCCAGAGCACGTAACACGCTCGTTGGCAAGGTTTGTGATTTTGTATATTAGGTTTTGCCAATTTTTCCTTCAATTATTCGTTTAAAATGGATTTTAAAACAGTTTTATATAATCATTAGATTCATAAATCAAATCTCCCCTACCTTTATAGATTTTAGAAATTATACACTCGCTAACTAATTTAAATATTTAAAATCCTTCCCTAGTCTCTCTATTGTAAATTTGAGACCCATTTCGAAATATTCCCTGTGAGGGTATGGAACGTACATACTCGCATGCCGCCAGACAATCGTGGAAACGAAAGAAATTTGACGTTGGAGTTGACCTTCGTCTCCTCTATCTCTCCCCCACCCTCCCCCGACATTCTACTGCCCTCCTCCGCCTTTTCCTTGACCTAAGAATATTTCGAAATGGGGCTCAAATTTACAATAGAGAGACTAGGGAAGGATTTTAAATATTTAAATTAGTTAGCGAGTCTATAATTGCTAAAATCTATTAAGGTAGGTGAGATTTGATTTATGAATCTAACGATTATATAAAACTGTTTTAAAATGAATTTTAAACGAATAATTGTGGAAAAATTGGCAAAACCTAATATACAAAATCACAAACCTTACCAACGAGCGTGTTACGTGCTCTGGCCAACCCAAAAGTACCAAAACTGCGCCCCGCTACCCACATCCAAACGAATTCAGGTAACAAGGAGGGGAACCGACGATAGCTCATTATTTAAATTCGGGGAGAGCTGTTTTATATAAAGTGTTTCTAAGATTCGAAGGGTAATAGGGCATTTGTGCGAATTCAGAATTTCAAAGTTTTCTAAGGAGATATCACTTATACACTTTGGTACTTTTGGGTCGGCCAGAGCACGTAACACGCTCGTTGGCAAGGTTTGTGATTTTGTATATTAGGTTTTGCCAATTTTTCCTTCAATTATTCGTTTAAAATTGATTTTAAAACAGTTTTATATAATCATTAGATTCATAAATCAAATCTCCCCTACCTTTATAGATTTTAGAAATTATACACTCGCTAACTAATTTAAATATTTAAAATCCTTCCCTAGTCTCTCTATTGTAAATTTGAGACCCATTTCGAAATATTCCCTGTGAGGGTATGGAACGTACATACTCGCATGCCGCCAGACAATCGTGGAAACGAAAGAAATTTGACGTTGGAGTTGACCTTCGTCTCCTCTATCTCTCCCCCACCCTCCCCCGACATTCTACTGCCCTCCTCCGCCTTTTCCTTGACCTAAGAATATTTCGAAATGGGGCTCAAATTTACAATAGAGAGACTAGGGAAGGATTTTAAATATTTAAATTAGTTAGCGAGTCTATAATTGCTAAAATCTATTAAGGTAGGTGAGATTTGATTTATGAATCTAATGATTATATAAAACTGTTTTAAAATGAATTTTAAACGAATAATTGTGGAAAAATTGGCAAAACCTAATATACAAAATCACAAACCTTACCAACGAGCGTGTTACGTGCTCTGGCCAACCCAAAAGTACCAAAACTGCGCCCCGCTACCCACATCCAAACGAATTCAGGTAACAAGGAGGGGAACCGACGATAGCTCATTATTTAAATTCGGGGAGAGCTGTTTTATATAAAGTGTTTCTAAGATTCGAAGGGTAATAGGGCATTTGTGCGAATTCAGAATTTCAAAGTTTTCTAAGGAGATATCACTTTTACACTTTGGTACTTTTGGGTCGGCCAGAGCACGTAACACGCTCGTTGGCAAGGTTTGTGATTTTGTATATTAGGTTTTGCCAATTTTTCCTTCAATTATTCGTTTAAAATTGATTTTAAAACAGTTTTATATAATCATTAGATTCATAAATCAAATCTCCCCTACCTTTATAGATTTTAGAAATTATACACTCGCTAACTAATTTAAATATTTAAAATCCTTCCCTAGTCTCTCTATTGTAAATTTGAGACCCATTTCGAAATATTCCCTGTGAGGGTATGGAACGTACATACTCGCATGCCGCCAGACAATCGTGGAAACGAAAGAAATTTGACGTTGGAGTTGACCTTCGTCTCCTCTATCTCTCCCCCACCCTCCCCCGACATTCTACTGCCCTCCTCCGCCTTTTCCTTGACCTAAGAATATTTCGAAATGGGGCTCAAATTTACAATAGAGAGACTAGGGAAGGATTTTAAATATTTAAATTAGTTAGCGAGTCTATAATTGCTAAAATCTATTAAGGTAGGTGAGATTTGATTTATGAATCTAATGATTATATAAAACTGTTTTAAATTGAATTTTAAACGAATAATTGTGGAAAAATTGGCAAAACCTAATATACAAAATCACAAACCTTACCAACGAGCGTGTTACGTGCTCTGGCCAACCCAAAAGTACCAAAACTGCGCCCCGCTACCCACATCCAAACGAATTCAGGTAACAAGGAGGGGAACCGACGATAGCTCATTATTTAAATTCGGGGAGAGCTGTTTTATATAAAGTGTTTCTAAGATTCGAAGGGTAATAGGGCATTTGTGCGAATTCAGAATTTCAAAGTTTTCTAAGGAGATATCACTTATACACTTTGGTACTTTTGGGTCGGCCAGAGCACGTAACACGCTCGTTGGCAAGGTTTGTGATTTTGTATATTAGGTTTTGCCAATTTTTCCTTCAATTATTCGTTTAAAATTGATTTTAAAACAGTTTTATATAATCATTAGATTCATAAATCAAATCTCCCCTACCTTTATAGATTTTAGAAATTATACACTCGCTAACTAATTTAAATATTTAAAATCCTTCCCTAGTCTCTCTATTGTAAATTTGAGACCCATTTCGAAATATTCCCTGTGAGGGTATGGAACGTACATACTCGCATGCCGCCAGACAATCGTGGAAACGAAAGAAATTTGACGTTGGAGTTGACCTTCGTCTCCTCTATCTCTCCCCCACCCTCCCCCGACATTCTACTGCCCTCCTCCGCCTTTTCCTTGACCTAAGAATATTTCGAAATGGGGCTCAAATTTACAATAGAGAGACTAGGGAAGGATTTTAAATATTTAAATTAGTTAGCGAGTCTATAATTGCTAAAATCTATTAAGGTAGGTGAGATTTGATTTATGAATCTAACGATTATATAAAACTGTTTTAAAATGAATTTTAAACGAATAATTGTGGAAAAATTGGCAAAACCTAATATACAAAATCACAAACCTTACCAACGAGCGTGTTACGTGCTCTGGCCAACCCAAAAGTACCAAAACTGCGCCCCGCTACCCACATCCAAACGAATTCAGGTAACAAGGAGGGGAACCGACGATAGCTCATTATTTAAATTCGGGGAGAGCTGTTTTATATAAAGTGTTTCTAAGATTCGAAGGGTAATAGGGCATTTGTGCGAATTCAGAATTTCAAAGTTTTCTAAGGAGATATCACTTATACACTTTGGTACTTTTGGGTCGGCCAGAGCACGTAACACGCTCGTTGGCAAGGTTTGTGATTTTGTATATTAGGTTTTGCCAATTTTTCCTTCAATTATTCGTTTAAAATTGATTTTAAAACAGTTTTATATAATCATTAGATTCATAAATCAAATCTCCCCTACCTTTATAGATTTTAGAAATTATACACTCGCTAACTAATTTAAATATTTAAAATCCTTCCCTAGTCTCTCTATTGTAAATTTGAGACCCATTTCGAAATATTCCCTGTGAGGGTATGGAACGTACATACTCGCATGCCGCCAGACAATCGTGGAAACGAAAGAAATTTGACGTTGGAGTTGACTTCGTCTCCTCTATCTCTCCCCCACCCTCCCCCGACATTCTACTGCCCTCCTCCGCCTTTTCCTTGACCTAAGAATATTTCGAAATGGGGCTCAAATTTACAATAGAGAGACTAGGGAAGGATTTTAAATATTTAAATTAGTTAGCGAGTCTATAATTGCTAAAATCTATTAAGGTAGGTGAGATTTGATTTATGAATCTAATGATTATATAAAACTGTTTTAAAATGAATTTTAAACGAATAATTGTGGAAAAATTGGCAAAACCTAATATACAAAATCACAAACCTTACCAACGAGCGTGTTACCTGCTCTGGCCAACCCAAAAGTACCAAAACTGCGCCCCGCTACCCACATCCAAACGAATTCAGGTAACAAGGAGGGGAACCGACGATAGCTCATTATTTAAATTCGGGGAGAGCTGTTTTATATAAAGTGTTTCTAAGATTCGAAGGGTAATAGGGCATTTGTGCGAATTCAGAATTTCAAAGTTTTCTAAGGAGATATCACTTTTACACTTTGGTACTTTTGGGTCGGCCAGAGCACGTAACACGCTCGTTGGCAAGGTTTGTGATTTTGTATATTAGGTTTTGCCAATTTTTCCTTCAATTATTCGTTTAAAATTGATTTTAAAACAGTTTTATATAATCATTAGATTCATAAATCAAATCTCCCCTACCTTTATAGATTTTAGAAATTATACACTCGCTAACTAATTTAAATATTTAAAATCCTTCCCTAGTCTCTCTATTGTAAATTTGAGACCCATTTCGAAATATTCCCTGTGAGGGTATGGAACGTACATACTCGCATGCCGCCAGACAATCGTGGAAACGAAAGAAATTTGACGTTGGAGTTGACCTTCGTCTCCTCTATCTCTCCCCCACCCTCCCCCGACATTCTACTGCCCTCCTCCGCCTTTTCCTTGACCTAAGAATATTTCGAAATGGGGCTCAAATTTACAATAGAGAGACTAGGGAAGGATTTTAAATATTTAAATTAGTTAGCGAGTCTATAATTGCTAAAATCTATTAAGGTAGGTGAGATTTGATTTATGAATCTAATGATTATATAAAACTGTTTTAAATTGAATTTTAAACGAATAATTGTGGAAAAATTGGCAAAACCTAATATACAAAATCACAAACCTTACCAACGAGCGTGTTACGTGCTCTGGCCAACCCAAAAGTACCAAAACTGCGCCCCGCTACCCACATCCAAACGAATTCAGGTAACAAGGAGGGGAACCGACGATAGCTCATTATTTAAATTCGGGGAGAGCTGTTTTATATAAAGTGTTTCTAAGATTCGAAGGGTAATAGGGCATTTGTGCGAATTCAGAATTTCAAAGTTTTCTAAGGAGATATCACTTATACACTTTGGTACTTTTGGGTCGGCCAGAGCACGTAACACGCTCGTTGGCAAGGTTTGTGATTTTGTATATTAGGTTTTGCCAATTTTTCCTTCAATTATTCGTTTAAAATTGATTTTAAAACAGTTTTATATAATCATTAGATTCATAAATCAAATCTCCCCTACCTTTATAGATTTTAGAAATTATACACTCGCTAACTAATTTAAATATTTAAAATCCTTCCCTAGTCTCTCTATTGTAAATTTGAGACCCATTTCGAAATATTCCCTGTGAGGGTATGGAACGTACATACTCGCATGCCGCCAGACAATCGTGGAAACGAAAGAAATTTGACGTTGGAGTTGACCTTCGTCTCCTCTATCTCTCCCCCACCCTCCCCCGACATTCTACTGCCCTCCTCCGCCTTTTCCTTGACCTAAGAATATTTCGAAATGGGGCTCAAATTTACAATAGAGAGACTAGGGAAGGATTTTAAATATTTAAATTAGTTAGCGAGTCTATAATTGCTAAAATCTATTAAGGTAGGTGAGATTTGATTTATGAATCTAATGATTATATAAAACTGTTTTAAAATGAATTTTAAACGAATAATTGTGGAAAAATTGGCAAAACCTAATATACAAAATCACAAACCTTACCAACGAGCGTGTTACGTGCTCTGGCCAACCCAAAAGTACCAAAACTGCGCCCCGCTACCCACATCCAAACGAATTCAGGTAACAAGGAGGGGAACCGACGATAGCTCATTATTTAAATTCGGGGAGAGCTGTTTTATATAAAGTGTTTCTAAGATTCGAAGGGTAATAGGGCATTTGTGCGAATTCAGAATTTCAAAGTTTTCTAAGGAGATATCACTTATACACTTTGGTACTTTTGGGTCGGCCAGAGCACGTAACACGCTCGTTGGCAAGGTTTGTGATTTTGTATATTAGGTTTTGCCAATTTTTCCTTCAATTATTCGTTTAAAATTGATTTTAAAACAGTTTTATATAATCATTAGATTCATAAATCAAATCTCCCCTACCTTTATAGATTTTAGAAATTATACACTCGCTAACTAATTTAAATATTTAAAATCCTTCCCTAGTCTCTCTATTGTAAATTTGAGACCCATTTCGAAATATTCCCTGTGAGGGTATGGAACGTACATACTCGCATGCCGCCAGACAATCGTGGAAACGAAAGAAATTTGACGTTGGAGTTGACCTTCGTCTCCTCTATCTCTCCCCCACCCTCCCCCGACATTCTACTGCCCTCCTCCGCCTTTTCCTTGACCTAAGAATATTTCGAAATGGGGCTCAAATTTACAATAGAGAGACTAGGGAAGGATTTTAAATATTTAAATTAGTTAGCGAGTCTATAATTGCTAAAATCTATTAAGGTAGGTGAGATTTGATTTATGAATCTAATGATTATATAAAACTGTTTTAAAATGAATTTTAAACGAATAATTGTGGAAAAATTGGCAAAACCTAATATACAAAATCACAAACCTTACCAACGAGCGTGTTACGTGCTCTGGCCAACCCAAAAGTACCAAAACTGCGCCCCGCTACCCACATCCAAACGAATTCAGGTAACAAGGAGGGGAACCGACGATAGCTCATTATTTAAATTCGGGGAGAGCTGTTTTATATAAAGTGTTTCTAAGATTCGAAGGGTAATAGGGCATTTGTGCGAAGTCAGAATTTCAAAGTTTTCTAAGGAGATATCACTTATACACTTTGGTACTTTTGGGTCGGCCAGAGCACGTAACACGCTCGTTGGCAAGGTTTGTGATTTTGTATATTAGGTTTTGCCAATTTTTCCTTCAATTATTCGTTTAAAATTGATTTTAAAACAGTTTTATATAATCATTAGATTCCTAAATCAAATCTCCCCTACCTTTATAGATTTTAGAAATTATACACTCGCTAACTAATTTAAATATTTAAAATCCTTCCCTAGTCTCTCTATTGTAAATTTGAGACCCATTTCGAAATATTCCCTGTGAGGGTATGGAACGTACATACTCGCATGCCGCCAGACAATCGTGGAAACGAAAGAAATTTGACGTTGGAGTTGACCTTCGTCTCCTCTATCTCTCCCCCACCCTCCCCCGACATTCTACTGCCCTCCTCCGCCTTTTCCTTGACCTAAGAATATTTCGAAATGGGGCTCAAATTTACAATAGAGAGACTAGGGAAGGATTTTAAATATTTAAATTAGTTAGCGAGTCTATAATTGCTAAAATCTATTAAGGTAGGTGAGATTTGATTTATGAATCTAATGATTATATAAAACTGTTTTAAATTGAATTTTAAACGAATAATTGTGGAAAAATTGGCAAAACCTAATATACAAAATCACAAACCTTACCAACGAGCGTGTTACGTGCTCTGGCCAACCCAAAAGTACCAAAACTGCGCCCCGCTACCCACATCCAAAAGAATTCAGGTAACAAGGAGGGGAACCGACGATAGCTCATTATTTAAATTCGGGGAGAGCTGTTTTATATAAAGTGTTTCTAAGATTCGAAGGGTAATAGGGCATTTGTGCGAATTCAGAATTTCAAAGTTTTCTAAGGAGATATCACTTATACACTTTGGTACTTTTGGGTCGGCCAGAGCACGTAACACGCTCGTTGGCAAGGTTTGTGATTTTGTATATTAGGTTTTGCCAATTTTTCCTTCAATTATTCGTTTAAAATTGATTTTAAAACAGTTTTATATAATCATTAGATTCATAAATCAAATCTCCCCTACCTTTATAGATTTTAGAAATTATACACTCGCTAACTAATTTAAATATTTAAAATCCTTCCCTAGTCTCTCTATTGTAAATTTGAGACCCATTTCGAAATATTCCCTGTGAGGGTATGGAACGTACATACTCGCATGCCGCCAGACAATCGTGGAAACGAAAGAAATTTGACGTTGGAGTTGACCTTCGTCTCCTCTATCTCTCCCCCACCCTCCCCCGACATTCTACTGCCCTCCTCCGCCTTTTCCTTGACCTAAGTCGTTATCCGTGCAAACTTCCCCAACATGCGACAAGAAGTCGGACGAAAGAAGGCATATCTCACAGAGAAGCCTAAATTCTATTTGCCTTCTTTATTGTACCATGGAGATTGTCCAGAAGGCAGTGCGATAAGCGAATTGTCGTAAATGGAATCTCTCTCTCGATTTCACACAGTCCGCGGTATAAATGACAACGCTGTTCATCCCTCTGGAGAAGTGTTCCAAACCTACTCGCGTAACCCTCACGTTGAATGAGAGTCGTTGCCGTAACGTATCGACTGCCAACGCGCCGCTGAGTTAACTTGGTCGCTGTCTCAGTGTCCCTGAGGCAAATCCCGCCCCGCAGAGTCTGTGACTAGAAGGATACGCTCTGTTGCTCAACGTAACTTGAGAAAGAAAAATGAACATCCAAATAGTTACTGGAAGTTACTATTTGTTAGTGTCACATCCAGTTAGGAGTGAACTAACCGGAACTGCAGTCAGCAGCCCCGAACCAGTCGTCTTATCCCCCCTCTCCCCGAGAACTCGTGTTAACGCCACCCGATCCACCCCGTCGGGACCTGAGCAGTCATCTCTCCAATCCATCACAATTGATGGAAATCTGTAAACCCAGTGTCCCTCTATTCTTAAATTACCTATTTAATTAACAGTGATTGATACTCCCATTGAGTCATTATAAATCTAGACGCTTAACGTCAGTGTTATCCTCCCCTCCTTTTTTATTATTATTAATAATTGCTGTCAACCCGGACTAATCCGGTTTTATATTTAATCCTTATTTTCCTAAATGCCCGTTTAACTATTGCTACTAATCATTATTTTGGTGTAAAGTAAAGTTTATTTTTGTACGTGTGTTTATTTGTGGCTCCTTTTTTTTGACGTACCCGTGGCAAGACTTTAATTAAGAATCCCTTCGGCTAATTCACTCAACCTGTATTTTGCACTCTTAGAATTCAACAATCACAAACCTCCCCCCAGTAACAAGTGGGACTTTTATAGTGAGAATCCTGGCTGCGGCACAACCCGCCTCTAACCAGCTTTCGCACGTTCAGTAGGAATTAAAAATTAAAGCCTATATATATATATATATATATATATATATATATATATATATATATATATATATATATATATATATATATATATATATATATATAATGATCGTAGATTGAGTCATAAGGTCTCAATACCATCGACTTAAACAAAAGCGGTGTGTCCAGATTAAGGACTAGAATAATTATTGGACCAGACTGTGAGCAATTCTAAGACATTTATAAAAGTGGTGTCAGCTTGGCGGGGTCAAATTTTTGAGGAAGCGAACTTATTTAGACTAAAACTTGCCAACGTCCAAGGAAGCCCAAATAAACTAACGTAAATTTTAATAATTATAGTCTATTCCCCGAAGGAATATAAATAATCACCATTAATAATCCTTTCCAGATAGCAAAAGGAAATCTAGGAAAATATTCGTTATTTTGGGGGTTAGTTATTAGATTGTATCGGTTAGGAACAATCGCAGCTCCTAATTCTCTTGCCAGTTGCGTAAGTTCTTTCGTGGGTCACCAGTTGCGTCAGCAAGAGCAGCAATGGCTTCACAATCTTTCGAAGTTTTCGTCAAGCAAGGACAAACTCTCGGTCTCACAGGACAGGAACTAAAGGAATTCGTCCAAAGCGAACAGCGAGAGGAAAGAGCACGTGAAATGGAAGTAAGAAAGGAAGCGTTAGAATTGTAAGAAAGGAGAAGAAAAGAATAGTTAGAATTTGAAGAAAGAGAAAGGATTCGAAAACATGAAAGGGAATTAAGCAGAGACCAAGCAAGTTGAAGTCAGTTCTGTTGGATCCCGTGATCATCAACCCCAGGCCCCCGCTATGAAACTCCTCCAATATAAAGACGAAGAAGATTTGTGTTCATACTTAACACATTTTGAAAACATCTTCGAGGTAAACGGATGGGCCATAGAATCCGAAGGAGTCAGTAGATTACTCCCATTGCTCAGTCCGCGCTAAAGTGAAATTTTCATCTAGTTACCACACAAAGCTACAATAGACTATAGCACCTTGAAGGCCGAATTGCTATCCGCCTTCAACTTGAACCCTCAGTTCTACCGCGCTAAGTTTAGATCGGCTAAAATCCAGCTCGGTCAAACTTACCGACACTTTGCATATATCCTGAAGCGAAACCTCCAGTTCTGGCTAGAATCCTCCAAAGTCGAATCGAAGTATGAGGCCCTGATTGACTTTATGTTAAAAGACCAGCTATTGTCCACCCTCTCCCCATGAGATCCGAGCATTCGTGCAAGACCGCCGAGCGTCTACCTTTCAACAATGCCTCGAGGAAGCTGATCTCCATGCGACAAATCATCGCCTATACCCACAGGATACCCGGAAGAATAGTCCCCGGTCCCCGAAGAATAAATTTAGTATGGAAGTCTCAACAAAGGAAACCCCCTCCATTGATAAGGACCACAGCCCCGTTCAGGTCAAAGAATAAGCCTTTTGTAGCCCACGAAGACAGAAAACCCCCAGTCTTCAATACCCCTTACAATAACCAGCACCAGAATAAGCAGGTTACATGCTACTCCTGCGGTTCCCACGGCCATTATAAGTCCCAATGTGTACAGAATTCCAGCCTACGTCCTGCTCAGAGCCAACAAGTTCACCAAGTAACCGATACCCTTCTCCCAGAACAGCCGACCGCGTTACGTCACCCCCCCTCGTCTTCATCTCCACAGGAATTTCAAGTGAACTCCCTGTTCAAAAAGAGTTCCCCCAGAGGACTAAATTTCGAAACCCGCTCAATCAATGGCTGTAAAGTGTCCACCCTCGTGAGAGACACAGGGTGCACATGCATTGTGGTGTCAGACAAATTGCTTTTCCTGTTGACCCCCAACATAAAAAGTACGCAATTGTACACGACTTCTTGGGTCGAGAAAATAGATTCCCGGTAATCCGCTGCCAATTACAGTGTAAATATTTCACTGGTTGGGCCGACGTAGTGTAGAACTGTGTGTAGAACCTCTCTTACTGCTGGTAGAATAAGCTCTTCTCCAATTGTATGAGGCTTACCAGATCTAGCAATCAGCAAAGAGATGTTGTATGATGCTCGCAAACCGTCAGTAGATTGTTGTAAACGGCTGGCAAATATATTTCCGATGGTTTTTCGTTTCCGAACGTTGTCTCGGAGTGACTGAAAATATGCCAAGTTTTTGTCTGCTTTATCAGAGTGCATTTTCTTCAAATGTTCCAAAAGCCTCGAAGGTTTCATAGCTTCATTTGAAAACACTCTATCACACAGTAGACACATTGGTTGCTGTTGGTTGTGTGGTGCTGCGACAAATCCATATTTCAGATATTCCACACTATATTGCCGACACTTCTTTTTTGTTTGCTGTACCAAGGCCATACTTTATTCTGGAACAAAAAAATAAAACCAGGTAAAATACAGCATTTTATCGCATTTCATAAATAGGCCTACTTAAAGACAAAAATGACAACATTGAAGGTATAAAAAGCAAGTTTACCCTCTCACGTATTCATTTTCTTCCATTTACTCACAGAAAATGGTGGCGGACGTGATCACCCACACAATGACACACGCGCGAACACGCATATATGCACACACACACACACAAACACATGCACACACAGGTACAAAGTCATATACATTCGTAACAATATATATCAGTGAATGCACCACCCTAACCAGCTCAACACAACACAACACGGCGCGTTCTGGCGAGTCCCCAATTTCATGTTGACTTGAACTCAAGATGATGTTGACCGCCAGGATGCGGTTTTTATTATAAGATAAAATTCTGAACATTACAAGCTTGAAATTACAAACCTGAGCTTTTGCTTTTGTAGTCTATGCTGTCGGATCTGACTGGGCCAGAGCGGCGTGCGGTAACCGGACCCTGATGCGTCGTCCACTGACTCGTCCTGCTGCACGTGTTGTGTACAAATCGTCAAACAAACGTTCGAACTTCTGACTTCGACTTCGGACTGCCACCCCCTACCGCCCCCTTCTTCCTCACCGCCCCCCCAGATCTTTCCACCGCCCCCAGGGGGGCGGTACCGCCCACTTTGGGAACCACTGCCCTAAAGGCATCAGCGAGGAAACTAACAGCCTTTCCTACAGACAAAGGTTTAATGGAAGTCACTCGTCTTCCTTTTGGCCTAGTCACTGCCTGCAGTAGCTACAACCGCATAATGTGCCATGAAATAGACGGTTTAAAAAACTTTTCCTTTTTATTTTGATAACGTGTATGTGGCTACACGTTCATGGAACGACCATATCTTGTCCCTCCGCCCGCTTTTAGAACGCTAAAGCATCATGGCTTAAGGATTAAACCCTCAAAATGCCATTTTTCTTATAAATCCATAGAATACCTTGGATTTAAAATAGGCGAAAGTCATCTGGCCCCACAGAAAGAGAAGGTAAAGGCTATTGTAAATATGCCCCTACCGCGCAACAAGAAGCAATTACAGTCTTTCCTCGGTGCCGCTTCGTTTTACCGCCGCTTCGTACCCCAATTCGCTTCTGTAGCAGCTCCTCTAAACGATCTGCAAAAAATGAAACTCCCGGACCCCCTCCAGTGGAACCCCAACGCCGAAGCGCACTTTGAAGAGCTCAAAGAGAAGCTAGTCTCCGCCCCGATCTTAAAACTGCCGAACCCTCAAAAAAACTTGGCGTAAGGACAGATGCCTCCCAACTGGGTATTGGCTGCGTATTACTCCAATACGACGACGACCAAGAACCCGCTCCTATAAGCCATGCGAGTCGCCGACTGACGGCTCGCGAAAGGGCGTACGCTACGGTAGAACTGAAAGCTCTAGCGATTGTTTTTGGGATAACAAAATTTAGAATGTATCTGGTAGGTCGTCCAATCCTCATAGAAACGGATCATGGACCGTTAGCCTACTTAAAAACTTGTAAAAACCGAAACGGCAGGCTAATGCGTTGGTCATTATTGCTAGCTGAGTACCGTTGAGAAATCAGGTATTTATAAGGGTCTGACAATGTACTCGCAGATAGCCTTTCGAGAAACCCAATTTCAGCTAGCGATTAATAGTCAATTATTTTTTTGGGTGTGTGTGTATCTCTTTGTATAAATAATTATTTCTTTCCTGTACTCTGTATGTGATTTGTTTTGTTTTGTATATGTAAATTAGATAAACTGACGTGACAGTAGTATTTTGAGGCCATTAGATACTAAGGTAAATTCCTAACGGTTTTGATAAAATTACCGACTCAATTGTTTGAGTCGAGGAAGATAATTACAAATTTCCCCGGTGAAGTTAACTTTCACATTATTCCATATTTCATGGCGGAATAATGTTCCTCTAAATAGGTAGGCGTGTAAGGGTATGGAACGTACATACTCGCATGCCGCCAGACAATCGTGGGAACGAAAGAAATTTGTCGTTGGAGTTGACCTTCGTCTCCTCTCTCTCTCCCCCACCCTCCCCCGACATTCTACCGCCCTCCTCCGCCTTTCCCTTGACCTAAGTCGTTATCCGTGCAAACTTCCCCAACAGGCGACAGGAAGTCTGACGAAAGAAGGCCTATCTCACAGAGAAGCCTAAATTCTATTTGCCTTCTTTATGATACCAGGCGCTGTGATAAGCGAATTGTCGTAATTGGAATCTCTTTCTCGATTTCACACAATCCGCGGTATAAATGACAACGCTGTTCATCCCTCTGGAGAAGTGTTCCAAACCTACTCGCGTAACCCTCACGTTGAATGAGAGTCGTTGCCGTAACGTATCGACTGCCAACGCGCCGCTGAGTTAACTTGGTCGCTGTCTCAAAGTGTTCCTGAGGCAAATCCCGCCCCTCAGAGTCTGTGACTAGAAGGATACGCTCTGTTGCTCAACGTAACTTGAGAAAGAAAAATGAACATCCAAATAGTTACTGGAAGTTACTATTTGTTAGTGTTACATCCAGTTAGGAGTGAACTAACCGGAATTGCAGTCAGCAGCCCCGAACCCGTCGTCTTATCCCTCCTCTTCCCGAGAATTCATGTTAACGCCACCCGAACCACTCCGTCGGGACCTGAGTAGTCATCTCTCCAATCCATCACAATTAATGGTAATCTGTAACCCTAGTGTCCCTCTATTCTTAAATTACCTATTTAATTAACAGTGATTGATACTCCCATTGAGTCATTATAAATCTAGACGCTTAACGTCAGTGTTATCCTCCCCTCCTTTTTTTATTATTATTTATAATTGCTGTCAACCCGGACTAATCCGGTTTTATATTTAATCCTTATTTTCCTAAATGCCCGTTTAACTATTGCTACTAATCATTATTTTGGTGTAAAGTAAAGTTTATTTTTGTACGTGTGTTTATTTGTGGCTCCTTTTTTTTGACGTACCCGTGGCAAGACTTTCATTAAGAATCCCTTCGGCTAATTTATTCAACCTGTATTATGCACTCTTAGAATTTAACAATCACAAACCTCTCCCCAGTAACAAGTGGGACTTTTATAGTGAGAATCCTGGGCCGCAGCACAACCTGCCTCTAACCATATATATATATATATATATATATATATATATATATATATATATATATATATATATATATATATATACATATATATATATATATATATATATATATATATATATATATATATATATATATATATATATATATATATATAATGATCGTAGATTGGGTCATAGGGTCTCAATACCATCGACTTAAACAAAAGCGGTGTGTCTAGATCAAGGACTAGAATAATTATTGGACCAGACTATTATCAATTCTACGACATTCCCTTTAACTCTAAATTTGCAATTCAAAGCTAATACTAGCTAGTAAAGTTCTAGATGTGCATTTACCAGTGTGCTCTCTTAACAGTGCATAGTATTTTGTTTCGTTCATTTGTATTTTAGGCCTAAGAAGATGACCGTATTGTGGTCGAAACGTCGCCGGTAAATAAAAAGGATGATACCAGCTATTTTGCTCGCCTTGGGATTTCTGTTAAACATTAAATTTAGGCTCTCTAGAAGCAATCCTCATCGATATATATATATATATATATATATATATATATATATATATATATATATATATATATATATATATATATATATATATATATATATATATATATATAGAGAGAGAGAGAGAGAGAGAGAGAGAGAGAGAGAGAGAGAGAGAGAGAGAGAGAGAGTGTGTGTTTCTCAATATTCCACGACAGTCCCGTAAACTATGCTTCGACACTTAGGTGAACGAGGCAGGACATAGGCTTTCTGTTAGATTTGTTCTACATAATCTGGGCAGAGAGTATGTGCCATCTCAGACTCTTGGTGAATGGCTACTGTGCTCGGTTTTCGCAAACCGGTGAGAGTTCAGTCTACTCCAGCCGGTTTCCACCCCATTTCCTTAACCTCCTGTGTGTGCAATTTTTTGGAGAAATTAGTAAATGTTAGATTAGCCTTTTTTCCAGACAATGGAGGCCACCTGTCTTTTGCGCAGTGTGGCTTCCGCAAGTTCGAGGCCTTCCCTCATAGACAGCAACACGCAATGGTGGTTTGGATTTGGTAAAAGCCTATGATACTGCATTACCTTACGGTTCCATGGAGACATTCCGCACCATAGGAGCAAAAGGACGCTGGCCATCTTTGTTTCTGAATTTCTACGAGATCGTCGATTTCGCGTACAGGTGGGGGGAAACTTTTCGGCCCAAAGAAGCACTAGGAGCTCGTCCCCTATAGAATCGTAATCTGTCTTACACTCTTTGTTGTGAGCATCAAGGGTATTACCTCTCTGCTGGCGGGTGTTCTCGCTACAGTCTACGTGAACGATCATTCGATCTTCTTTGTCGCTTCCCTGATGCCAATTTTGGAGCGTCGACTTCAACAGGCTTTGAACCGCATATCTCGCTATGCCGAAGGCAATTTCGCTTTTCCTTAGCCAAGACTAAGATGGTGCACTTCCCCCACCATTCACGGCTCTTCCCAGAGCGAGACTTGTTCCTTAACGGGATTCGACATTGAGTGGTGGATTCGCACCGTTTCCTTCGTCTAGTTTTCGATCGACGCCTCGCCTGAGAGGCTCATATTTGCAGTCTTAGGTTCTCTTGTACCCGCGACATGGACATTCTTCGTCCTGTGACGTTAAGCACTTTGATTGCTGACAGGGCTATTTCCTTACTTTTCTACCCATCCTTTGCCCACGGATGCGTGTTTACGTATCCGTAGACGAGCCTGTATTGCAGAAGGTGGACTAGATCCACCATGACCATCTCCGCCTGTTGACTGCTTCCTTTCGCACGTCCCACATTGAGAGTCTAATTGTCGAAGCTGGGTAAGATGCCACTAGCCCTGAGCCGTGTACAGTGCATTCTGCGCATGTACGCGCGAGGTCGGCATCTTCCTCAGTCGCCAACGTCTTTCACTGCATCCGCCACCGATCTCGACGATAGCTATGACACCAAGAGACGTCAGTCTTACTTTAAGTTCTTGGAGTTTATGGCCAGGAAACTCGTTCGATAGTTTGGTGTAGTTCTTGGGCCGGTGCACCTCTAGTTCTCTCCAAGAACACACTTTTAAGGGCAGCACCTTTGACTATTTCTGTGACTGACAGTGGGTGAGTGCGCACGCTTTTTCGTTTGCTCCCAATAACTGCAATTCAAAGAATATGTGTGTGTAGTGTCCGATTATTATGTATTATTTCCTTTAGTTTCGAAAAAGTGCAAGTATGTTGTGTGTGTAGTAATTTGTATTAAAATACACATTCCTTTTTCTTTGTGGGCGGAGTTATAAAAGTCCCATTCTTCTTGTTTTGTAAGCAAGCAGGGGCGGCCATCTTGTCAGCACAATGTTGCGTCACGGAATAGTCGTCTGCACATCTGCATTTATTTTAACTTATTTATTCTTTTCAGGCGGTATAAATCTTTACGCTTAATTCCAGTCAATATAATAACTAGGTCTCTGTTACGTAATACTGTATATATTCTTTCTCCTTGTTGACGGAGTAATACAGGCAGCGGTTCGGTTCGAGCTGTTTGAACAGATGAGCCGATTAAGCTGACGTGGTGACTTAGTTCTAGACAATCTAACATTGCTACCTTCTTTTTTCAGGCAAGCTTTCACTTTTCTATTTATTTCAGGAATATAACGTTTATTTCTATTTCATGTATAATAAGTTTTTTTTTGTTTTTTTGCTTGCTCCTCCAGATAAATTACAGTTTTCTTTTTTTCCTGTCTGTCATAATACTCCATTCCTTTCAGGAATACAACGCTCATTCGTATTTCAAGAAAATTAACATGTTTTTTTAGTTGTCTTTCCTCTTCCAGGTAAAATAATCATTGCTTACTTTTTTTAGACAGCATAACACTTCTCCATTTCTGTCAGGAATATAACATCTATTTATATTTCAGGTAAAATCACAATTCTCTTTAAATTACTAGGTTAAACAGGCTTGTTTTTAAGGTGACTCCACAGAAACGTGTCTGCGCGACGTGTGAAGGGCAGTTTTTTGCTGGCCCACTTTGAAGGCCAACGAACAAGTTGTAGAGGCTGTGTGTCTCGTAACCAGTTGGAAGTTGAGCTCCGTCGCCTAAACCAAGAGCTAGCATCGGTACGTGCCAGGGATGAGGAGCTGGAGACGCGAAATGATGGGCGGCCTAATTACTCACAGGTGGCCGGGGGGCGACCAGAGAGTGTCCGAGCACGCAGCGGCACCTATCGCAGCATCTGCCCCCCGTGGACAACGAGTACCGGAGACACCTGCAGTAGTTGGACTGCCCTGCGGAAGTCAGACGACACAGGAATTTTAAGAAGCAGCTCCCGTGCCTCACAGACGCACATGAATCGAGACCCGTGCTAACAGAGACGAACCTTTCGTGCCAGTTCGTCGAGGAGTTGCACCGAGACCCCTGAAGCGGAGGCTATCGACAATAATAGGAAATATATTTTCTGTTTTAGACGACTCACAGGGTGAGGAAATTGAAATTCGCCTGGTGAGAGACTCCATCGTCAGGCAACAACTGGAAGAATTTTGTGGAAGGTGACCTGAGAAGAGGAGGAGATACTGCTACATAGGGCAAGAGTCGAAAACATGATAAATTCGCTCGATAATTACACAAGTAGATTCACGCAGGAGACGGCTTTTGTGATCCACGTCTGGACTAACAATATTTTTCTACCAGATCTGAAGAACTTCTGGCGAAGTACCGGTAGCTGATGCGGAAACTGAAAGAAAAGAGTGGGAAGCTTTCTTTTTCAGGCATTCTTCCAAGAATAAGGGCGCAGAACGCTTTCTACGGAAAGGCATCTTACATCAATAACTGTGTAAAAGGTATTTGCCAGGAGGAAGGAGTGCACTTTATCGAACCCTGGAACGACTTCTACGAGCGTGAAGACTTGTCCTAGTAAGACGGACTCCATATGAACAGGTCGGAGCTGCAAGACTTGGCAGAGTCTTAAATAATGCTGTACAGGTTTTTGGTACAGGTCAGTCTCAGGACGCGGAGCCGGTGTAGCGGAATGCAGCGTTCACCCCCTGAATAAAACCCCACTCTCCTTAAACGTTTATTATGCCAACGCACGTAGTATTAGAAATAAAATCAACGAATTTAAGCTTCTTGTAAAAAATGAAAACTTCGATCTAATGGCAATTTCCGAGAGTTGGACGGATATTTTTAATAGAGACTTTGTCGGTGAATTTAAAATATCAGGTTACAATCTCCTTTTCAAGGTAAGGGTTGGTAGAAGAGGGGCGGCGTGATGTATTACTGCAAAGAAAATTTAAATCCCATCGAAGTTGCCGTGGAGAATCATAGCGATGCGGATATTGTATGCACGAAATCATTACCTGGAAACATAGTATTCAACACTGTCGTTGTCTATTAAACTCCATCCCAGACGGAAATGTCAGATCAGCTTATGTTCCGCTTGCTCCATAAACTTATTGAATCCACAGCTAAAATAATAATCGGTGACCTTAACTCTCAAAATGTAAACTTTGCTGCGGATGCTACAGCTGACAGAGTTGGATCATAACTACTTCCCTTCCTAGATGATAACTTCCTTATGCAATGTGTTGATCGACCTACGGGAGGAAACAATATTCTGGACATTATTTTAACGACAAACGAGAACTTTGTGAAAAATCTTATAAAGTCGGCTAACCGCTCGGAGACAGCGATCAAAGTTCTCTCAGATTTAAAATTGCTACAGGTTCAAACACAGACTCAAATTGTATGCTGGTACCTAACTTTAACAAAGCAAATTTTAAAGACTTTTAGCGTGTGTTGAAGAACGCCGTTAGTTCTAGGACTAACAATAACAACCCTGTCACTACAATGTGGAATGATTTCATAACAAAATTCAGAAATGTGCACCAAATATACGTCCCAAGACATCATAAGCAAAAATCTACGGTAAAACCAAAGTGGTGGAACAAAGAGATCAAGGATCTAATAAAAAGGAGAAATCAGGCATATAAACGATGTAGAGATACTCGCAGAGCACGTCCAGACGAATACATAGAACTAAGACGCGATGCTAGAAAGCTAATTAGAAAATTAAAGATGAATTACGAAATCGAGCTAGCTAGAAATGGAAACGAAAATCCAAAGATGTTCTACCAGTATGTAAACAACAAAAACACGGCAAAGGACTCAATTGGTCCACTTACAAACTAAAATGGAGACTTAATATATGACGCAGGTGCCATTGCCGAGATTTTGAACGATTTTTACAGGTCAGTTTTTACAAATGAAAATATCAAAATCATTCTAGACATTGATGCACCAATAGTTATCGAAGAATCATCATTTATGACTAGTATTCAAGTAACAGAAAAAGACGTAATCAAACATATCGAAAATTTAAAGCTAAGCAAATCGCCAGGTCCGACTTTGATCCATCCTCGCCACCTGAAAAAGTTGAAAGAAACGATAACAAAGCCACTCACCATGATATTCAACAAATCACGTGAAGAAAATGTCGTTCCAGGAGAGTTTAAAAGTGCAAACATTACTCCGATCTTTAAAAGGGGTGACCAACAAAGCTCAAGCAACTACAGGCCAATAAGCCTGACATCTCTAATCAGAAAATTGCTCGAATCTATTATAAAAGATAAAATAGTCGAACATTTAGACAAATTGGGTATCATCCGCGAATCACAGCACGGTTTTACGAAAAACAAATCATGTTTAACAAATCTGCTAGAATTTTTTCAAACCATCATCGAAGAGTATGATACGAATAGAGCAGCAGATGTTATCTACTTAGATTTTCAAAAATCTTTCTATACGGTCCACCACAAGCGTCTACTTAAAAAGATTGCCGCTCATGGAATCGGTGGAAATGTATTAAAGTGGATCGAAGACTGGCTCAACGGAAGGAAACAACGTACAGTCATAAATGGTCACCAATCAAAATGGCGAGACATAATAAGCGTAGTGCCCCAGGGGTCCGTACTGCGTCCATTGCTTTTTCCAATATATGCAAACGACTTAGATGAAAGCATAGCGAGCCTATTCTCGAAAATTGCTGACGATACAAAGCTGGGTGATAAATCAATAACACTTGCCGATCAACATAAAATAGAGAGACTTAAACAACATTGTGGAATAGTTAGAACATTGGCAGATGAAACTCAACATTGGTAAATGCAAGGTACTACACATTGGAGCAAGTTATACAATAAAAGGCCTGCTACTGAAAAAAGTATCAGAAGATAAAGATCTCGTTTTCTTATATAGAAATTTTGCCTACAAATCGGAAAATATAGTAATTCTCCTGTACAAATCTTTGGTTCAACCTCATTTGGAGTACGCAGTTCAGTTTTAGAATCCATACTTGCGTAAAGATATAGAAATGTTGAACAGAGCGCAACGTCGTGCTACAAAAATGATACCTAGATTACGTCAAAAGTCCTACGAAGACAGACTTAAAGCACTCAACCTGCAATCACTTGAGACGAGAAGGTTAAGAGGAGAATTCATACAAGTTTTTAAGATCCTAAACAATTTTGATAAAGTAAAAATTGAAACCCTTTTAAAGTTGGACGCTTCCTCAAGAACCCGAAGCCATGGATACAAACTTAAGAAACGAAGACTTGAAACAAAAATAGCAAATAATTTTTTTCTCAAACATGCGATTTCTTCGTGGAACGAGTTGCCAGAAATCTTTGAAAAATCAACAACCATAAGCATATTTAAGAACCGCTTAGATGCACACTTTACGTGCATCGGCGTGGTTTGATTGAGAGCTGGCCCAGAAGTGGACAACACGGTCTTTCCCGGCTCTGACATCTTATAATCTTATTTGTCGTCACACCTCTGCTCTCAAAGCTGCACAGCACCGGGAGTATTGCGTTTGACCTATTCGGAGTACACTTAGCCTCCACGCAGCTTTCGTGCTGCTGCACACGGATAGCTTCAAGTTCCAAGTCACGCCGTATCCTCTCTGTTCGAAGTCAGCAAAACTCTACCAGGCCCTGCATCGTCTCTCTTCACGGCTGAACTGGTGGCAATCACCGCTCGGTACGGGAGATAATGTGTCATGCCCAGTTTGAAGACCGGATAATGACCTTTAGCGACTCACAAAGTACCTTGAGTGTTCTCGGGGCATTGGAATTTCCACACACTTTTTCTCACGGTATCCGTGACACTATGGTTGCCACCAGCATGGCGCTTTGCTCTTTCTCACGCCGACTGCACGGCAGCTATCAGGGCAGTCATCAATGCTCCTAGGCAAAGAAGCTGGAAAAAGGCCGAGGGGACTGTTTCCATGGACTCACTCCCCCCCCCTCCCCCGCCTCGACGGCTTCATTTCGAATTCGCCACACCCGCGGGACGCAGGTAGACAAAGCAGATGGTTGGACTAACAGAGCTTTCATATCCAGAGAGGCTAGCAAGATTGAGGTTGTTCTCTGTTAAAGGTAGATTGCTCTGACAAGACCTCACATATTATTACCACATTTTTCATGGCCGTAATAGCAACTCACCAGCAGTTGGCACAAGGGGCCATATATTTAAAATTCATATGCAACATTTTCAACTAGAAGCTCGTCGACGGTTTTTCTCTTGTCGTGTCATCCTGAAATGGAATTCACTACCCCAAGATATTTTTGAAGCACCCAGCCTTCCTGTATTTAAGTTTAAACTTCACTTACTTTTGAGTGATGAATTATTCTCTTTATGATTATATCTTGTCAATTCCATTAATAACTTTTGCATTTTTTCCTCATTATTTTTTCTCCTCTTTTGATATTTTTAATCCATTTCACTTATTGAAAGATACACTCAACCAGTCAATCATATAATATCATCTCTTGTATTACTACCTGCTAGCTTGACTGGAGTATCTGTCGGGAATTCTGGGCCTGCCCCTCCTTGCCCAATCTTGTGTGGGCACAAGGTGGTAAGGCCCTACCAGGTGAGCTAACTAGCCCTTGCCTCCTTTACTGAACGCAGTGCGTATAAAGCAAAATGACAAAGTCCTTCGTTTGTTGGTAGTAATCTGAAGATTCTAAAGGTGTATGAAGATGGAAAATTAGTATTATAAGTTATAGGATAGTGTTGAAATTGGAATATTTGTAGAGAGATGTGTTGGAAAGTAGAAGGTGTGTATATTATTTCCAGCTAATTGGATCGTCCTTTTCTTTAATTATTGTTTACCGATCTTAACGTCAACTTGTACTTAGAGATTGTACTTTGTTTAAAATAATCTTTTATCAAATGCCGATCCAAAGGCTATACTGGTGCTTAGAAGTAAATAATAACAAAATTCGGAGGATGTATATTTCGTAAAATCAGCAAGAATGCAACATTAAATAAATCTACAATATTTGAAGTGTTAAGCTGCAAGAAGAATGGGGCTAAATAGAACCCCAGAGAGGTTGTTTACCGCAGTATAATCAAGTGACTGAAGGTCCATAAACAAGAGAGCCCCTTGGCTGCAACCTTAATTTTTTTCTCCAGGATAAATAGCCTTCTTTCTTCCTTTTTGGATTCGTAAACTGTAAGTAAATTCACATTTCTACGATTGATTCTCTGGTAAACCTGAAGACCAACGGCGCGACCGAAAAAGTTTATTTTTCTCAGCCGAAAGAAATCTAACGACACCAAGTTGCGTTTATGTTACGTTCACTCGCGCATGAATATTCATGCGCGTTTGAGTCCTAGTTCAAATATCCCGGCGCCATTTTTGTTAAAAACGCCCTAAAGTAACCAAACGAAAAACGTTGTTCACTTACTTTATTGCGGTGGGTATACTTCTGAAATAGCGGCGAGGAAAGCGTGGAATCTTTCTTTAATACCCGTTTGGTATAAGTGAATTTTATTCAGAGCTGATTTTTTAAAATAATGGCGATTGCATGGTATCTTTCGTAAATTCCCGTCTAAAAAAAAGGCGATTGCTGGCGCCAGTTTTTTTTTTTTTTGCATATCTAAATTCGTAATTATCTCTGACCGCTAATGCCTGACCACAAACTTCACAATCGATTGTGACTTTTATCAAATTATGCTCGGCGAAAAATGTTAACTTTTCTCGATCGGAAAATAACCAGAAAGTTCGATAATAGACGAAGGGCAACTTATAGACAACTATAGGTTTTAAATGAATATTGCAGTAATATCCTAGATAGCTCTTAGATCACAATAAACATAAAAACCTATATTTCGTTATTCAAAGGAAGGATTGTTAAATGCTAACGCGAGTCTGAATTTGCAGACGAATTCCTTCGGCTTAATCTGGGTGACGTTTGGAAAATTGCGTGAATTAAAAACAAAGATTCTTAAGAAAAATATATATTATTGAATAAACAGTTAGATTATTTAAGGGTAGATTTATCAAGTGACAATTTATGATTGGATTTAGAATTACACGTGAATTAAATTTGAATAAGTAAACGGGAAAGGATTTAAAATATATGAATATGGTTTGGTATAATTAATAAGTGATAAATCATAAATAATAAATGAAAATTGATAATTAGATAATTGGTAATTAGATTATTGGTAATTAGAGTATAACAAATGATGATTAATAATGGTTATTTGATTATAACAATTGATGATTGATAATTAGATTATAACAAATGGTAATTGGATAATTGGTAAACTAGTAATTGGTAAGTAGTAATTGGAATATAACAAATGATGATTGATAATTGGCAATTGGATTATAACAAATGATGATTGATACTTATTAATTAGACTATAAGTAAATTGGTAAATAGTGATTGGTATAGAGATTGGATTATAAGTAAATTTGATTATAAATAAATTTGGTAAATAGTAATTGGTATATAGATTGAATTATAAGTTTATTAGTAAATAGATTGGATTATAACGGAGTTGAATGGGAATGTTCACCGATGAAGGACAACTAAGCGAATGAAATCTCATGGCTTGATTTTAAGACGCTTAGGAGAGCGGGTGTACCAATCCCTCTATTTAAGTTAGGGTTACTAACCCTTCTTGAAATATTATATATATATATATATATATATATATATATATATATATATATATATATATATATATATATATATAATATTGAGGATAAATCCCAGAGCCACGAGAAACAGATGCAGCATCTTTAAATTTTTCACTACGTTTCGAAAACTACAAGTTTTCATCTTCAGGCTAGAATAAGTTTACAAAGTTAATACATACGAAGAAAACTTGAAAGGGCCAACAAGACATTATTTTAAAGAGTGACCAATTATAAAATATCAGTAAAATGTACTATGAGTTAATTTTTTTGTTATTAAATATGACTTGGCAATAGTTAAATTTGCTTTAAAACTGACTATAAAAAATTAGTTAATAAATTTAAAGGTTATTGCAGAAATTAATTAAAAACTATAAGAGAAATTGGCCTGGCATTATTTAAAGATATAAATTTAAACTTTGTTTTTAATTTTGTAAAGACTGTAAAAAAATTTAACTTATAGTACATTTTACTGATATTTTATTATTGGTCACTATTTAAAATAATGTCTTGTTGGCCCTTTCAAGTTTTCTTCGTATGTATTAACTTTGTAAACTTATTCTAGCCTGAAGATGAAAACTTGTAGTTTTCGAAACGCAGTGAAAAATTAAAAGATGCTGCATCCGTTTCTCGTGGCTCTGGGATTTATCCTCAATATTAAATGCAGGCTTCACGGCCGAACTCCATATGGATATATATATATATATATATATATATATATATATATATATATATATATATATATTATATATTTATGCTAAATAACATATTGGTGTAGTTGGGTATCAGTCTTTCTTGAATGCAAATTTTGTTGAAGACCATTGTGTATTTTGCCTTAATTAATTTCCTTTGGCAACTTTCTCTTCTTCTAACTATCTTTTGTATTCCATCTTGTAGATGGTGGATTATTTGTCCAGTATTCATCTCTTTTTTGAATGAATTTGTTTGGTAAAAAACAAACTAAATTGCTAAGCTTTAGATCTTATTCAATCATCTTCGGAGCGTTTTGAAATGTTCTTGCCTCCATTACCGATGTAATGAGTGGGGTGAGGATCTGGTAGAAAGTAAAGTGAAAGAAAACGATTTTGAAGGGGTATTTATTTCGCCTTGGTTAAACGTAGTGTTAGAGAAAATGAGCACTCCTATGCGTGAAATTTTTAAAATAGTTTTAATGTGCGATTCCAGCTTGTCGCTTGAGTGTTGATAGCCGTCTTATCTTTATTTATTAATATGGCTTCTAACATGTTAAGCCTCGCTTTGTTAACCCTTTTTTCTTTTAATAATGATGTTATCGACGAGCATATCTCTCGTTAGATTATCAAACACATTCATTTAAAAAAGAGATGAATACTGGACAAATAATCCACCATCTAGCAGATGAAATAAAAAAATAGTTAGAAGAAGAAAAAGTTGCCAAAGGAAATTAATTAAGGCAAAATAGACAATAGTCTTCAACAAAATTTGCATATATATATATATATATATATATAGTAAGAAATAAATATTTACATTTGTTGGGGTGTAGACCGCTCCCCAACGAATCCATGTTGAAACTGAAAGTGCCGCATAAAAGTCGTCTCTCCTCCACCCAAAAGCTTCCACAAAAACTAGTTCCTCTAAAAGATCTAGCTAAGTATATTTAAATGTATAACAAGGTAATAAAAATAGTAAAATGGGAAAAATATATTGACAAATAAAATGAATACAAATGAGAATAATAAAAAGACAAAAAAAGTGAAAAACAAAATAAAAATTCTGTAGTCATTCATTTCTGACGTCAGACCCCACATTATAATTCGCAGAAACGATTATAGTCGTAGAAATTATTTGGTTAAATAAAAACGTTAGAACATTATTCTATAAACAATTATGATTATATACTGGAGACTAGCCCCCATCCCCACCCACAATTGATTTAAACTCAGGATCATCGTAGGGGACTCCCCGCAGTGATATATCCCCCACTAGCAGTCCTCTTGAATTTACTAAAAAAAGGTGAAACATATTGGAACAGGGACGAAATATTTTGCGTCCCATCGGTCGCGCCGTGGATCTTCAAGTTTACTGATTCTCTTATTGACCTGTAGATTTTATACATATAAAATTTATTTAAGTTTGAAATTATTTAATTTAAAATTGTCTTGGGGTGTCTGACAATCCCGAAGGGTCAACCTGGTTGCTCAGACATTCATAAACTTGCTGAGCGGTGAATACCTCAATAATACAATATGACTACTTTGTGGAATTTTGTTTTTTGTCAGGGTTCAATCTTCAATCTCTCATTTTTTTAGCTCTGGGACTATTTGAGGCACAATGCCTCCTAAACAATCGTGTTTTGAGTGCCATGAAAGTAGCGGAGGTGCAGATAAGTGGATTGTGTGAAAAATGGTTCCACTTCAGTTCAGTTCATTTCAGTTCGGTTGAAAGTATTGCCTTTGCATCGGCACTTCTTTTGTATTTATTTATTTGTTTTTTTTTATCATTCCATTTTAAGGAGACTAGTACTTATTATTTAATTATGATCATATTAAATACTATCCGGTGTTATCTTGGTCATTGTCACTTCCAAGCATGAATTATAAGGTTATACTATGTACATTAGTCAAAGGAGTGATAGGGCTAGTGGTGGGTTAATTATTTATATCAGAAATAGCATTTCTTCACATCTAAATAACTATAAAGCAAAGAGAAGGTGAATCATTATGGATAGATATTAAAGTTGGTAAAAATAGGAAAATACACTTGGGAGCTTTTTATAGACCACCAGGACAGCTTGATTGTATCGATGAGTTAATGATTAGGGAAATAAGTAAAGGATGCAAAGAAGATAGTTATTCTTGGTGACTTTAATTTAACTTCTGTAGACTGGGAAAATATGATAGGCAGAGATAGAGCAAGTTGTAAGTTTAGGGAGTGTTTTGAGGATAACTTTTTGACCCAATTTGTTAATAAGCCAACAAGGGGTGCCAATATATTAGATCTAATTCTTTCAAATGATGATCACTTAGTTCAAGGATTGAGTGTAGGGGAATCATTGAGAAACGGTGATCATCAGATGGTTTGGTTTAATTTGGAATAGTTAAGGGTAGAACAACAACAAACTCCACAAAAATTCCAAATTTTTATAGGGGAGATTATGATAAATTACGCAACATGCTAAATCAGATTAAGAACATAAGAAAAGAAGGAGACTGCAAAAGACCATTCATGGCCTTACACTTGGCAGCTCCTGTTCCAGTCAACACACAAAAGATTTCTTACCAGAGAAAAGTCATCAACATTGGTCACCCTTAACAGGAGTTCGTCAGATCTAATCTACAATATACATAAAATGCATCCAGAGGATTATGTCCATTCATTCAGCCGCAAAATATAATCTCCCCACTGCTTAGAAAAATATATACATATATACATAAAAAAAAGTCAGTCCCATCTAGCAGCTTCATCCATATATTTATCTAATCTATTCTTAAAACTACGCAGAGAGGAGGCTTCTATCACATGTCTAGTGAGCCTATTCCATTCATCTACCACACGATTTGTAAACCAATTCCTCCCAATCTCCTTCCTAAACCTATACTTATCAAGCTTAAACCCATTGCTACGTGTCCTGTCATGTTCACTAAGTATAAGAACCTTACCCAGATCCCCTTTATTATATCCTTTTACCCATTTGAAGACTTCAATCAATTCCCCTCTGACTCTTCTCCTTTCCAATGTATGTAGATTTAGTTTTCTGAGCCTTTCACCATAAGGTAAGTTCCTTAGCCCACCAATCATCTCTGTCATCCTTCTCTGCACAGACTCAAGCAAATCAATATCCTTCCTATAATATGGTGACCAAAATTGTACCGCATAGTCTAGATGAGGCCTAACTAGCGCCAGATACAGTTTTAGAATGACTTCAGCACTCTTATTGCTTACACTCCTCCTAATGAATCCCAATATCCTATTAGCTTTATTCTTAGAATTAGGCATTGCTTTCTAGGATGAAGGTCTGAACTTACCAAAATACCCAAGTCCCTCTCACAATCGGTCCTCCCTAAAATTCTCCCATTTAATTTATAACTATTCAATGGATTATTTCTACCTATACTAAGTACACTACATTTGTCTATGTTAAACTTTATTTGCCATTTCTCGGCCCAATTGGACAGAATGGTCAATTCCTCCTGCATTACAACAGCATCAGAATCAGCCCTAATGGCCCTACGTAGCTTAGTATCATCAGCAAATTTACTCAGGTCACTACTTATACCTATGTCAAGATCATTAATATAAATTAAGAATAGCAAGGGACCCAAAACAGATCCTTGCGGAACTCCACTGCTAACACCCCTCACTCAGATTTAACTCCATCTATACTAACTCTTTGCTGTCTGTCACCAAGCCATGACTGAATCCACCTAAATATACTGCCATCGATCCCGTGTGCTTTAACTAGAATGGCTAGGAATGAGTTAAATAAGATTATAAAGAAGAACAAAAGGGTGTCAGAAATTAAATTAGCTCAGGATAGCAACAAAGATCCTAGAAAGTTCTTTAGTTACTATAAAATTAATAACAAGTGTGGCAGAGTTAAAATAGGACCTATCAAATATGAAGGGTTTGTGAGAGAAACTGATGAGGAAATAGTTGAGGTACTAAATGGTCATTTTGCATCAGTATTTACAAAAGAGAAACTAAATAGTCCTATGTATAGTACTCATAGGTCAGGAAAAGAGGTGTTTACTAACATTTGTGTGGATCGGAGGATGATAAAAGGACTAATAGGTGATTTAGATACTACCAAGGCCTCCGGCCCTGATAATATTCATTCTAGGATACTTAAAGAAGGGGTAGAAAGTATCTCAATAGCTCTGGACAAGTTATATACTAGGTCATTGGAATATGGAGAAATACCCGATGATTGGAAGAGAGCGAATGTAGTCCCCATTTTCAAGAAGGGTAGTAAAGAGGATCCAAATAACTTTAGACCGGTTAGCCTAACTCCTGTAGTCTGTAAAATTCTTGAGAAAATAGTTAAAAAAGGGATTTGCCAACATCTAGAGAGGGAGGGGTTAATCAGCGATGCTCAGCATGGGTTTAGATCAGGTAGATCATGTTTGACTAACTTACTAGACTTTCTGGAGTTTGTAACAGATCAAGTAGATAAGGGAGAGAATGTAGATATAATTTACTTAGATTTTAGTAAAGCATTTGATAAGGTACCACACAGGAGACTAGTTCATAAATTAAAAATGATTGGGATATGTGGGGGTGTTTCAAATTGGATAGCTGAGTGGCTGAAAGACAGGAAGCAAAGGGTAGTGCTAAATGGTGTAAAGTCAGAGTGGAGGGATGTTATCAGTGGGGTTCCTCAGGGATCAGTTCTCGGTCCATTATTATTTGTCATCTATATAAACGATCTTGGGGAGGCAGTTAATAATAAAGTGTCAATTTTTGCGGATGATACCAAATTAGCAGCTGTAGTTAAAGATATTGATGATAATTTTAAAGTGCAGGGGGACTTAAATAAATTGTTATCCTGGGCACATAAGTGGCAAATGACTTTCAACCTTGATAAGTGCAAAGTTATTAACATGGGAAAAGATAATAGAGAATTTAACTATGAAATGGATGGGCATTGGCTGAGCTCAGTAGAGGATGAGAAAGATCTAGGAGTAGTAATAGATAAGTCATTAAGGTTTTCTAAGCAGTGTATTGAAGCAAGAAATAGGGCAAATAGAGTGCTGGGTTTTATTAAGAGAAATGTCAGTTACAAAAGTAAGGAGGTTATTCTTAAACTCTATAACTCTTATGTTAGGCCACATCTAGAGTACTGTATACAGGCATGGTCCCCACATTTTAGACACGATATTAACCTTCTTGAGTCAGTGCAACGGAGGGCAACAAAGATTATTCCTTCCCTGAGGCACCTTGAATATGAAGATAGACTGAGGGTATTAAATATGTTCTCGTTCGAAAGGAGGTGTGTGAGAGGGGATATGATTGAGCTGTTTAAAATTTTTTCCGGGATAGATAAATTGGATGTTAGCAAGTTTTTTGAGTTAGATGATGGAAATCGGACTAGAGGTCACCACTTGAAAATTAAAAAGCAAGGGTGTAGGTTGGATTTAAGAAAATATTTTTTCACCAATAGAGTGGTAGACTTCTGGAACAAATTGCCGCAGAGGGTAGTAGGTAGTCCAAATCTAAATGTATTTAAGAGTAGGTTGGATGAGTTTATGGGAAGGGAAGGTTGTGATGGTTCCTAAGTTTTGTATATATTAATATTGTTTGTATATATCTATAGCTGCATGATTTAGTTCTTGACAAGCCTTGATTGGTGATACCCTTGTTTCTGGATGCAATCCTCTGGATGTAGTTTTCCTGGGAGTTTGGGTGCCTTGAAAAAGAGGCCGCTTGACTCGGATGACCTATGATGAGCCCTTGTGGCTTTTGTCATCAGTTATATTATATTGTGGGGGACTTTGATTTTGTCTTCCCCTGGTGATGGTGCTTTTTGTGGGTGGGTTTTGACGGAGGCGGATGACCTTTGATAGGCCCTTGTGGCTTTTGTCATCCGTGTAATTATGTTATGTTATGTTAACTTTGCTCAGAAGTCGTAAGTGTGGCACTTGATCAAAAGCCTTACTAAAGTCCAAGTATAAAATATCATAGTTTTCATCATTATCTGCTGCTTCATACACCTTACTATAAAAAGACAGCAAATTAGTGAGACAGGATTTACCCTTACTAAAGCCATGCTGTGATTCTTTTATCAACTTATGCTTATCCAAGTGATCTCTAATATTCCTTGCTATAATAGATTCCATCATTTTCCCTACCACTGATGTCAAACTTACTGGTCTGTAATTAGACATATTTGTTTTATCCCCTTTCTTAAATATAGGTATCACATTGGCTTTCTTCCATGCCACTGGCACAATGCCACTCTCCAATGATTTTCTAAAGATGCATGCTAGGGGCTCACTTAACACATCCTTACATTCTTTCAAAATTCTAGGAAAGAGCTCATCAGGACCGGGTGCTTTACTACTTTTGATTTTATCAATTTCCTTTGTCACTATCTCCTTTGTGATCAAGATATCCTTTAATTTCTCTTCATCATTACCCCGAAAGATCATTGACACCTCAGGTATATTTAGAGTATCCTCCTGTTTAAATACTGAGAGAAAAAAGTCATTTAGCATTCCAGCCATTGAGTCCCTATCACTCACTAATTCTCCATTGGAATCTATAAGTGGGCCTATAGTATCTCTAAACTTAGTTTTGTATAATTGATAAAAACTTTTAGGATCTTCCTTTGCCCTATTTGCCACTTTAATTTCATAATTTCTCCTTGCTACTCTAACTAACTTTTTAACATCTCTTGCTAGTTCATTATATCTCTGCCTTAAGTGATCCTCTCCATTTTTGATTTTCCTATAAATGCCCTTTTTAATTCCAATATAATGCTTAATTTTATCTGTCATCCATTTTGGGTCATTATTTTTAATCCTAATCTCCTTATATGGAATGTTAATCATCTGACCTGTAATTAATTGCTCAATTATTCTTTCATACTCCTCTTCAATTGTAATCTCTTCCTCCTGGTGATTATTGTCTCCACTAACTGATATCATTGAATGTATTCCTGAATTGATTTCATTGCCTGGTTTCTGTACAACTGCCTCCAGGTAAGTCCTTAGCCCATTATAATTTGCTCTTCTAAAGTCAGGAATTTTAACATTGTTCATGCTACTATCAATACCATTCCATTTCATCTTGAATCTAATTTCGCAATGGTCACTATTACCCAAATTTTCTCCAATCTCAGTATCCTTAATAACTTCTTCCCTATTTGTCAGAACTAAATCCAGTATATTATTCCCTCTAGTGGGTTTGTTAATAATCTGCCTCAGAAAATTATCTTGGACAACATTAAAAAATTCCTCAGCCTCCTGATCACCCACAAGAGCTTCCCAGTCTATATTTCTGTAATTAAAATCGCCCATTATACACACATGCTTACTTCTACATGCCGGTTCAATCTCCTGCCACAGAAGATTTGAAGCTTCCTTACTAAGATTTGGTGGTCTGTATAATAATCCTATGACAAGCTTGTTTTTACCTTCCTTTACATTTAGCCATCTAATTTAATTGTACTGTTTACACAACACTGGAGATTATCTTTAATATAAATAATAACCCCTCCTCCTCTCTTCCTATTCCTATCTGTATGGAACATGTTAAAGCCCTCAATCTCAACCTCAGGTTTAAAGTGATTACCTGCTAAATCAAGCCATGACTGTTATCGCAATTATATCAAAATTCTCTTCACTCGCTAACGCTCTTAAGAGATCTATCTTATTCCTTATACTCCGACCATTTGTGTAGTATATTTTTAAGTTTTTTTTATTATTCCCATCTTCATTGCATTGTGCTTTTTTATTCCTAGTTATCTGCTCATTCACTTGTGCATTAGTCCCCCTATAACGCATCAGTATGCCCTCTCCCCTAGCTATTCCTCTATCTCTGCATCCCTTCCATTTCCTACACCTGCCCTCTATTCCTGTTATTCCCTTACCTCTAACAGCTTCTAGTTTCCCACCTGTATAGACCTAATCACTAATCACACTATCCAGCTCCCCCCATAGAACCTCAACACCTGCCCGACTAAGATGGAGCCCATCCATCGCATACAACCTCCTATTCCCGTAAAACCCTCCCCAGACATCTACAAACACCAATCCTAACTCCTCACACAGTTCTTTCACAAATTCATTCAAACCAATTGCACACGACAACCATTCTACCCCCACATCCAATCTCGGAAGCACACCAGAAACAACACCTTTTACCCTGCTTTTACTCATCCTTTCAACTAACCTTTTATACTGCTCACGTAACTCACATGTACCCACCTTCTTTACATCATTCACTCCCACATGCGTAATCACAACTGCATCCCACTCACACCCAGAAACCAGCCTATCATACCTCTCACAAACATCACTTACACCAGCACCCGGCAGACAAACTCTCATTCCCTTCCACTTGCTATCACTCAACTTCCTATCTAAATACCTAATCTGAGAGTCACCCATCACTAGCACCTCAGTCATTCTCCTATTCTGTCTTGGCATCCCTTGTTGGCTTATTAAAAAATTGAGTAAAAAAATTATCCTCAAAGCATTCTATAAACTTACAACTTGCTCTATCCCTTCCTATCATATTTTCCCAGTCCACAGAATTTAAATTAGTCACCAAGAATAACTGTATCTACTTCACATTCTTTCCTTATTTCCCTGATCATTAACTCATCAATACAGTCAATCTGTCTGGGTGGTCTGTAAAAGGCTCCCAAGTTCCCAAGTGTATTATCCTAGTTTTACTGACCCAAATATCTATCCACAGTGACTCAACTTTTTCTTTCTTTATAGAATTATTTAGATTTGAAGAAATGCTATTTCTGATATAAATAATCCTTTGACTAATGTACATATCATAACCCTGTAGTTCAAATTCACTCACATCGTCATTAAATTTATTTTCATTAACCCATGATTCTGTTATGCAAATTATATCTATATCTTCATCAATAATATAACTAAATAACTTATCTTTTTTATTTCTAAGACTACGAGCATTGGTTTTAAAGACAACTCAACCCTCCTATCCCCGAAGCACCTCTTTTAGAATGTATACCTTCCACTCTATCACCTCTGCATCTCTTTCCTTTCCCTGACCACTATCAGTAACTAGTTTCCCGCCTGCAAAGACCCAATGACACTATCTAACTCCTGCCACAACACATCAACCCCAGCCTGACTTAGATGGAGTCCATCCAATGCATACAATGCCTTATTCGAAGGTCAGTCTTCGACTGACCTTCGAACAGGTAGCACGTGTTTTATAGAGCTCTCAGTCTGTTGATCTATTTTTCAGATTTTTCTATAGTTTGTTTGTTTTTTTGTTTTTTTTCTCACCACAATCAGCCAAAGCTAAGTTGCTCTTCTTTTTTTATTTCTTATTGCTACTTAAATTCTTTCTTTGTTTGAATAAGTGATGGAGTTTGGGGATGAAAGTGAGCATGAGTGTCGGAATGTATGCATTAGTTGTGGTGTATTAGGTGAGGGGTATACATGTGTTGTATGTGGGCTGCGTGAATGCATTGTAGATTTAGAGGGGATGAGAAGGCAGGATTTAGACAGGATATGTAGGCTGGAGGGGTTAGTTGCTGAGCTCAGGAGGGAACTTAGTGTTAGGCCTAGAGCTGGGAATAGGTTAGGTGGTGAGGTAGGCCAGTTAGATGTTTCAGGTGAAGGTAGAGGGCCAGTGGAGGAGGTAGGATGTGATAGTTCTAGTGATAGTGAAGTTAGCCCCCTTAGATTAGTTAGAAATAGGCCTAGTGAGGATGGGGGACAGTGGAGAGTGGTTAGGAAACATGAAGCTAGGGAGGCTTCTCCTGTTCTTTGTGAGAATAGGGTTGCCTCTGTTGAGGTGGTTAGCCAGGGGGAGAATAGGTGTGTGAGTCAGAGGGACACAGATCCTATTAGCTTGACTAATAGATTCAGTGCCCTAAGAGAGGAAGTAACTGGAAGTGATATGACTGATGGGGTTGGGGGTGGAGTTCGAGTGACTGGTAGTTTGAATGAGAATAGGAGTGGGGATGGAGTTAGGTCTGTGGGGGTTAGGAATAGGAGTCTGACTGAAGTGCTTGTGATGGGTGATTCGCGAGTTAGATATTTAGATAGGAAGTTGAATGCAAGTAGATTGAATGGTTTGAGGGTGTGTTTGCCGGGTGCTGGAGTGAGAGATCTGTCTGATAGGTATGAGGAACTGGTGTCTGGCTGTGCAAGGGATGCGGTTGTGATTACACATGTAGGAGTGAATGATGTGAAGAAAGTGGGTGCATGTGAGTTACGTGAGAGGTACAAGAGGTTGATTGAAAAGGTGAAAGAAAGTAGAATGAAAGGTGTTGTGACAGGTGTGCTTCCAAGAATGGATGTTGGGGTAGAATGGATGTCTCGTGCAATTGGGCTGAATGATTATGTGAGGAGGATGTGTGAGATGGAAGGTGTCATGTTTGTGGATGTGTGGGATAGGTTTGTTGGAATGAAAGAAATGTATGCGATGGATGGACTGCATTTGAGTAGGAGGGGGGTAGATGTGTTGTGGGAGGAGTATGATCGTGTTATTAGGTCTTTGCGGGCGGGAAACTAGATACTAATAGTGGTCAGGGAATTATGAGAGGACATTATAGTACTGAAAGTAGAATGGACTTGGCAGATAACAGAAATAGGTTCCAAGGCGATAGAGGTGAGGTCATTCAAGTTTCAAGAGGTGCTTCAGGGATAGGGGGGTTAAATTGTTTCTATACAAATGCTCGTAGTCTTAGAAACAAGAAGGATGAGCTATTTAGTTATATTAGCAATGAGGATATAGATATATTATGCGTTACTGAATCATGGGTTAATGAAATAGAATTTAGTGACACTATAAGTGAATTTGATTTTCAGGGCTATAATATGTACATTAGTCAAAGGACAGGTAGGATTGGTGGAGGAATAATTATCTATATAAAAAACAACATTGTTTCAAGTTTAAATACTTCAATAAAGCAGGATGGAGTTGAGTCACTTTGGATAGATATTAGGTTCAGTAAAAATAGAATGGTGCATTTGGGAGCTTTTTACAGGCCACCTGGGCAGACTGATGATATAGATGAACTAATGATAAGGGAAATAAGTAAGGGATGTGAAACAGATGCAGTTATTATTGGGGACTTCAACTTAAACTCTGTGGACTGGGAAAATATGATAGGTAGGGATAGAACAAGTGGCAGGTTCATAGAATGCTTTGAGGATAATTTTTTGAATCAATTTGTTAACGATTCAACGAGGGGGGACAATATATTAGATTTAGTACTTTCTAACAGTGATCATTTAGTTCAAGAATTGACTGTTGGGGAAGCATTGGGAAATAGTGACCATCAGATAGTTCGTTTTAACTTGGGAATTGAGAAGGGTAAAATAACTGAGAATGCTGAAAAAGTTCCAAATTTTCATAAGGGAGATTATGTAAAACTTCGAAGCTTGCTAAATTTGGTAGACTGGGATATAGAATTCAGAGGTAAAAATGCTTATGGGATGTGGGATACTTTCAAGCATATAATAAATGTAGTCCAAGAACAATGTATCCCAATGAAGGCCATTAGGAACAAAAGTAGGAAACCATTATGGTGGAATCAGGAGATAGCTAGAAAAATTTCAGAGAAGAAAAGGGCATATAAAAAATTACAGGTAGAAAATAATATTCAAAATTTAAGTGATTATAGAATGGCTAGGAATGAGTTAAATAAGATTATAAAGAAGAACAAAAGGGTGTCAGAAATTAAATTAGCTCAGGATAGCAACAAAGATCCTAGAAAGTTCTTTAGTTACTATAAAACTAATAACAAGTCTGGCAGAGTTAAAATAGGACCTATCAAATATGAAGGGTTTGTGAGAGAAACTGATGAGGAAATAGTTGAGGTACTAAATGGTCATTTTGCATCAGTATTTACAAAAGAGAAACTAAATAGTCCTATGTATAGTACTCATAGGTCAGGAAAAGAGGTGTTTACTAACATTTGTGTGGATCGGAGGATGATAAAAGGACTAATAGGTGATTTAGATACTACCAAGGCCTCCGGCCCTGATAATATTCATTCTAGGATACTTAAAGAAGGGGTAGAAAGTATCTCAATAGCTCTGGACAAGTTATATACTAGGTCATTGGAATATGGAGAAATACCCGATGATTGGAAGAGAGCGAATGTAGTCCCCATTTTCAAGAAGGGTAGTAAAGAGGATCCAAATAACTTTAGACCGGTTAGCCTAACTCCTGTAGTCTGTAAAATTCTTGAGAAAATAGTTAAAAAAGGGATTTGCCAACATCTAGAGAGGGAGGGGTTAATCAGCGATGCTCAGCATGGGTTTAGATCAGGTAGATCATGTTTGACTAACTTACTAGACTTTCTGGAGTTTGTAACAGATCAAGTAGATAAGGGAGAGAATGTAGATATAATTTACTTAGATTTTAGTAAAGCATTTGATAAGGTACCACACAGGAGACTAGTTCATAAATTAAAAATGATTGGGATATGTGGGGGTGTTTCAAATTGGATAGCTGAGTGGCTGAAAGACAGGAAGCAAAGGGTAGTGCTAAATGGTGTAAAGTCAGAGTGGAGGGATGTTATCAGTGGGGTTCCTCAGGGATCAGTTCTCGGTCCATTATTATTTGTCATCTATATAAACGATCTTGGGGAGGCAGTTAATAATAAAGTGTCAATTTTTGCGGATGATACCAAATTAGCAGCTGTAGTTAAAGATATTGATGATAATTTTAAAGTGCAGGGGGACTTAAATAAATTGTTATCCTGGGCACATAAGTGGCAAATGACTTTCAACCTTGATAAGTGCAAAGTTATTAACATGGGAAAAGATAATAGAGAATTTAACTATGAAATGGATGGGCATTGGCTGAGCTCAGTAGAGGATGAGAAAGATCTAGGAGTAGTAATAGATAAGTCATTAAGGTTTTCTAAGCAGTGTATTGAAGCAAGAAATAGGGCAAATAGAGTGCTGGGTTTTATTAAGAGAAATGTCAGTTACAAAAGTAAGGAGGTTATTCTTAAACTCTATAACTCTTATGTTAGGCCACATCTAGAGTACTGTATACAGGCATGGTCCCCACATTTTAGACACGATATTAACCTTCTTGAGTCAGTGCAACGGAGGGCAACAAAGATTATTCCTTCCCTGAGGCACCTTGAATATGAAGATAGACTGAGGGTATTAAATATGTTCTCGTTCGAAAGGAGGTGTGTGAGAGGGGATATGATTGAGCTCTTTAAAATTTTTTCCGGGATAGATAAATTGGATGTTAGCAAGTTTTTTGAGTTAGATGATGGAAATCGGACTAGAGGTCACCACTTGAAAATTAAAAAGCAAGGGTGTAGGTTGGATTTAAGAAAATATTTTTTCACCAATAGAGTGGTAGACTTCTGGAACAAATTGCCGCAGAGGGTAGTAGGTAGTCCAAATCTAAATGTATTTAAGAGTAGGTTGGATGAGTTTATGGGAAGGGAAGGTTGTGATGGTTCCTAAGTTTTGTATATATTAATATTGTTTGTATATATCTATAGCTGCATGATTTAGTTCTTGACAAGCCTTGATTGGTGATACCCTTGTTTCTGGATGCAATCCTCTGGATGTAGTTTTCCTGGGAGTTTGGGTGCCTTGAAAAAGAGGCCGCTTGACTCGGATGACCTATGATGAGCCCTTGTGGCTTTTGTCATCCGTTATATTATATTGTGGGGGACTTTGATTTTGTCTTCCCCTGGTGATGTTGCTTTTTGTGGGTCGGTTTTGACGGGAGGCGGATGACCTTTGATAGGCCCTTGTGGCTTTTGTCATCCGTGTAATTATGTTATGTTATGTTATGTTATGTTATGTTATAAAGCTCATTCCAAACACTAATCCTGACTCTTCACACAGGCCTTTTACATACTCATTCAGTCCAATTGCACAAGACAACATTCCATCCCCACATCCAATCTTGGAAGCACACCTGAAACAACGCCTTTCACTCTACTTTCACTCATCCTTTCAACTATCCTTTTGTAACTCTCTTGTAACCCAGGAGCTGCCAAGTGTAGGCCATGAATGGTCTTTTGCAGTCTCCTTCTTTTTCTTATGTTTTCTTATATGAACCCACCTTCTTTACATCATTTACTCCCACATGTGTAATCACAACTGCATCCCTCTCACACCCAGGCACTAGACTATCATACCTCTCATACACATCATTTACGCCAGCACCTGGCAAACAAACTCTCACTCCCTTCCATTTGCTTGCACTCAACTTCCTATCTAAATATCTAATCTGAGAGTTACCCATCACAAGCACCTCAGTCATCCTCCTAGTCCCCCTAGGCCTAGCATTACCCTCCCTCCTGTTCTCATTCAAACTACCACTTATTTCACTTTCTGACACAATTATATTTATTTTATCCATATTCACCCACCATTCATCTTCACTCACATCAGTCCCTAATCTAGGCCTATCTTCTACCCTCCTGGTGCCAGCCACATTCTTCATGTCTACACTCGCATCCCTTCTCATTTCATTCACCAACTCACTTAATCTCTTGCACTCATCACGCAACCGACTCACCTCCTCTACAAAAGTCACATAACAAACTTGCATTCAGATACATTTGCTCTTCTTTCAACACCACAAAAATCACCAACTACATACACAATGCTTACATCAAAAGGCATACTCACTTCATCCAAAGCAACAGCCATACTCAGAAACTTTTCAAAATATAATTAAAAATTCCTTTAGTATTATGTCTAATACTCAAAGTTAACTATCTTCCCGCCATACACTCCGCTCACTTTCACTCAAACGAAACCTATCATTCACTTGCCTTTCAAAATTCATAACAAACTGACACAGGGACACCCCAGTTGCACTATGCACCATCGAATTATACACACATAATACTCTACCCAACCATTCATCCCAGTCATTCAAAGTCATACTCATCATTCTCAACATCTCACACAAGGTCCTAATTGTACATTCAGCCAACCCATTCGAAGACGGTACATACAGAGTTCTCACGTGCTCCACACCATTCTCTCTCAGCATTCGCTCAAACACTTCACTTACAAACTCAGGCCCATTATCACTCAGACATCTCCTAGGCTTCCACACACACACAGGAAAAAACAACTGCTCAACCACACGTGCAGCAGTCACACTCCTTTTATCTCTCACAGGCGCTGCATACACAAACTTACTTTTATGATCAACCATCACAACCATACCAACATTCCCAGCACTTGTACGCGGTAAAGAGACACAATCAATTACTACTAATTCAAACGGTTCTTTTGTATCAACTTTCAACATCCGCAGTTTCACTTGCACACTTTGTACCTTTCACTTATGACACCTTTCACACATAGTCGCAACATCATTCACAATAGTTCTCAGAAACGGATGGAACACACTCTCCTTCATACACTCCCACAACTTATACTTACCCATATGCCCATAATTTTCATGCACAACTTTCACCAGACCAATCATACTAACCAACGACATCACAGGTACAAACATATCATCCCCATCCTTCATATGCCTCACAAAATATATAACATAACATAATTACATGGATGACAAAAGCCACAAGGGCCTATCAAAGGTCATCCGCCTCCGTCAAAACCCACCCACAAAAAGCACCATCACCAGGGGAAGACAAAATCAAAGTCCCCCACAATATAATATAACGGATGACAAAAGCCACAAGGGCTCATCATAGGTCATCCGAGTCAAGCGGCCTCTTTTTCAAGGCACCCAAACTCCCAGGAAAACTACATCCAGAGGATTGCATCCAGAAACAAGGGTATCACCAATCAAGGCTTGTCAAGAACTAAATCATGCAGCTATAGATATATACAAACAATATTAATATATACAAAACTTAGGAACCATCACAACCTTCCCTTCCCATAAACTCATCCAACCTACTCTTAAATACATTTAGATTTGGACTACCTACTACCCTCTGCGGCAATTTGTTCCAGAAGTCTACCACTCTATTGGTGAAAAAATACTTTCTTAAATCCAACCTACACCCTTGCTTTTTAATTTTCAAGTGGTGACCTCTAGTCCGATTTCCATCATCTAACTCAAAAAACTTGCTAACATCCAATTTATCTATCCCGGAAAAAATTTTAAAGAGCTCAATCATATCCCCTCTCACACACCTCCTTTCGAACGAGAACATATTTAATACCCTCAGTCTATCTTCATATTCAAGGTGCCTCAGGGAAGGAATAATCTTTGTTGCCCTCCGTTGCACTGACTCAAGAAGGTTAATATCGTGTCTAAAATATGGGGACCATGCCTGTATACAGTACTCTAGATGTGGCCTAACATAAGAGTTATAGAGTTTAAGAATAACCTCCTTACTTTTGTAACTGACATTTCTCTTAATAAAACCCAGCACTCTATTTGCCCTATTTCTTGCTTCAATACACTGCTTAGAAAACCTTAATGACTTATCTATTACTACTCCTAGATCTTTCTCATCCTCTACTGAGCTCAGCCAATGCCCATCCATTTCATAGTTAAATTCTCTATTATCTTTTCCCATGTTAATAACTTTGCACTTATCAAGGTTGAAAGTCATTTGCCACTTATGTGCCCAGGATAACAATTTATTTAAGTCCCCCTGCACTTTAAAATTATCATCAATATCTTTAACTACAGCTGCTAATTTGGTATCATCCGCAAAAATTGACATTTTATTATTAACTGCCTCCCCAAGATCGTTTATATAGATGACAAATAATAATGGACCGAGAACTTATCCCTGATATAACATCCATACAAACACTCAAAATCCTTAGCATACCTTTTAAGATCACTCAAACACTCAGGCCATTCATTCAAATCAACACGCATCATTACACACCTCTTCAACTCACTGAAAAAAGGACATATCTCTTGCATCTGTAGAATATCATCATCACTTAAAATCTTATTCTCATCATCCATGACCAATTCAATCATACCGCAAAACTTGACAACATTCTTCGCACACTCATTCAATCTCATCACCTCACATTCACCTTTCATAACACAATCCTTATCAGCATCCAAAGACAAATCATTCAATCTCATAAAGTCCACACCAAGCAAGAAACAACACGGCATTTGCTCATCTTTCAGAATCACAAAGTCATGCTTCACATTCCCACTGCCCAAACTCACTCTCAAACTAACCTGTTCCCATGCCACTATCATTCCATTCCCCAATCTACTTATCCGTAATTTCACATGCTTACACTCACAACATCTAAATTCATCATACTTACTCAGAATACTCTCATTCGCTAATGACACTTGTGCACCAGTATCAATCAAACCACAGAAGAAACTTGCTTCCATCATATCAGGTCCTCCATGCTCGCAATACACTCTTTTAAGCCTTTCATTATAAGGTAAGCTCCTCAACCCATGAATCTTCTTGGTCATCTTTCTTTGCTCCTCAACGTATGGTGACAGAAATTGCTCCGCATCGTCAAGATGAGGCCAAGCTTATACCAGGTAGAGTTTCAGAATATTACCTCTGGACAGAGTTTGTCTAGACTTGGTGGACTGCATGCTATCCTGGGATCACCTAGCACCAGGGTATGATAATAATAGGTGATCACACCCTTCTTATTAGTGAACTCACCTCCTATCTCTACTTCTCTTTATTACATCCTCGCCTATTCCCTTCCAAACTTCTGGCTGCTCAGCACACTTTTGTCCTCTTATGGATCCTTGTGAAGGGGCAGTGTATACTGTGAGGTCCCTACCTGCTGCGAGGGCTGAAAGCCCACTGGCTAAGGCAAGGGAAAAGGACGCCAGAAGAGTACACCCTTCATTTGCTTCATGAATTCCTTTCCTCCCAATGTCTCCTAAGTATAACTCCACATGGAGTAATCTCTGAATCCAAAGAGAAAAATAAAAGAAGAAAGAATTTGAATATCTGTCAGCGTGCCTCACAGGTGAAATTAATTAAGTTGAGCGTTAAAAGCTTTTACATCACCGATGAAGCGCTAATCTCCATAGTCAGGAAACTGCTAGCCGAAGTTTCCCACCCACATCATAAAGGCCATTAAGACTTGGGTCAGGCGATAGATGCTAATCCATCTGTCCGCCGGAAGTAGTCAGCCAGTCATCTGAGCCTGACAACAAGGAGAAACCAAAAAAATGGGCGTCATATAAATACCCTGGGTTTTCAAATATCTGCAGATTGAGTTTGAGAATCCATCACCTTTGGTTCAGATCGTGAGTCTGTTTCTCCAAGTCCCTGGTATTCGCTTATACCATCCAGGTTAGATCTCACCAGGCAGATCCATCTCTTTTGTGAAGGCTTACTCTGTTCATAGCAAGCCGTCCGTCTTCAAAGAGGATCATGAACTCGTCTTCTGGTCCTCCCCTCCCTTCATCCTCGTCACCATCAGGATATTCAGCTGAGAATCACAACCATTTTCCGTCTCTATTCCCCGGCACCAACTCACTAAAGGATTCCCCTTCCTCAAGGTGACCCCTTTAAGGTAAAATGACCCTTGCTTGTATCTCCTGTTAATCGACCCACTTTCTGACATATAAATATTCCCTCTGTATAAATGATTTAAAGTATCCTATTTAAAAGCTGATTAACAAGTAATTAACATTACCCGATTGCCAATTAATCTATATTCTGTTAGAATTGTCCTTATTTACATTACCTATATTTCCTGTATGTATATATGTTAACTAGTGACTTATTAAAATTATATTTTTTGGTCTTTATTCTTTAAATATATCCTTGACATGCAACTTAGTAAACATTATCAGCCCCTTTAGTAAAATCTCACTCTTGTACCTTGTAATCAACAGATTACTTTTACAAAGTGAACGTACTTGTATGTAACAAAGTATGCATATGTGTATATAACTGTATATATAAATATTCTTGTGGCTTTTATTTCTTTCCTCCCAACCAATAGATCCATATATGTATATATAGGTGTATCGTCTGGGGAGGTGACCTATTCCTCAACATACATATATATATATAAATTCTGGTATCAGATTTATTGGGTTAATTGAGGACCCCTTTCATTTTCAAGTCTCTCAGTTGAATTAATAGAAAATTTACCAAGTTGGGTAAGTTTATTTAAAGATGGGAAAATATTTTTTAAATTTTATTTTGAGTAATCAGTCTTTTGTGGTGCCCGTGAGGCCATATTTAGTAACAAGCCATTGTTTTTATGTGTTTTGGAAGAAAATCTTTCAAACTCCCCTCCTTGTAATCCCTGTGCCGGATTAAGAGGTCATATAGGAATTAGTATATTTTTCATAATTTATTGCTTTGTTCCATGTGTGTGATAATAAGAATTAAGATTTCATTTAGAATTTGGGGAAACTATTGCAAGAGCCCCATTTTCTTTGCTGTAAGATTCTTGAATGCATCAAGTGGCTAAAGCTCACGTAAGGAAACAAGATGATGTCCTTTGAGAGATTTAGGTAGGCAACAGAGTGAGATGCTTGGTCTTGGTAAAGAGCTAGTTACCTACAAGGGGTGGTCAATAAGTTTTGCGAATCGGTAGGACAAAACAGAGGAAAGGGGATGGCTGTTTGTGGGGGTGTTAGGACAAGTTATGACAAGTCAGGACCTGCAGCCGCCTGCTCCTGCCTCGTCTATTTAGGAAGCAGTAGCTGATCACAGTTCATCAGTCACAAATTTTTGACCAAGGAAGGCAAGAATGCAAGAGATCCATGAACGCATGGTTGCAGTGTACACCGACACCGCCCCTCCCTATGCAACCATTGCTCGCTGGAATAGGGAGTTTCACCATGGTCTTGAGTCACTTGAAGATGACCCCCGCCCAGGATGTCCATCAGATGTGACCAATGAGGACAATGTGGCCCGTGTGGAGAGGATGATCCTCGAAAATCAACGGGTGAAGGTCGAAGAACTCGAGCAAGAACTTGGAATATCACATGGAAGTGTTATCAACATCATCCACGACAATTTTGCCATGACCAAGGTCTCTCTCTGCCCATTGGGCTCAACATCATCAAAGTCCACAAGGCCAGAGTTGCACAAGCTGCCCTGTGCAAGTGCGGATTCGAGGAGCTCAACTATCCCCCCTACAGTCCAGATCTAGCCCCTAGCAACTACTTTTTATTCCGCCAGCTCAAGGCTGCACTGGGTGGAGGCCGGTTTGGGGATGATGAAGATCTCCAACTCGCTGTCCAGGAGGGGATTGAACAGCAGGTGGGAGATTTTCGGTTGTCGGGAATTCAAAGCCTCGGGGACAAGTGGCGCAAGTGCATTGAAGTTGAGGGCAGTTATATTGAAAAATAATAAAAACCTTTCCTCATATCTCGTTTCCTTATATCTGAATTGCAAAACTTATTGACCACCCCTCGTATATTCAGGATGAGGAGAGAAACGAAAGAGCAGAGGAGAAAGAACTAAGAGAAGCTGAAAAAGAGAAAGGGTGAGGCATCATGAAAGGGAGTTAAATAGGAATAACAGAAACCCTCTCAGTTAGTTCCAGGAATGAAGGTTCCCCCAGATCCCCGCTTTAAAGCTCCCAGCATTTAAGGACAGTGAGGATTTCAGTTCTTACCTCACTCATTTCGAAAAGATTTTTGAGGTATATCATTGCAATATCCAAACTGATGGAGTCGCTCGGCTTTTGCCTCTCTTTAATATGCAGCTGCAAGATATATTCATTTCACTACCTGTTGAGGCTACCCTCGACTATTCGACCCTCAAGTCCGAACTCTTGGCTGCGATCAACATGAATCTGGACTTATACAGTGCAAAGTTTCATCAGGTAAGGTTGCTATCTGGCCAGACTTACCGCCAGTTCGGATTCACCCTCAGAAGAGGTCTGCAGTTTTGGTTGGACTCCACCCAGGTAAATGGTGACTATGAGTCTCTGTTCGACTTTATTTTGGGGGATCAATTGATGGCTACACTGCCCTCTTCAAAGAATGCATCGAATAAGCAGATTTGCATGCATCCAATCATAATCTCTACTCCTAAAGATCCCAAGAAGACTCATCCTCCCTCCTCCAAGAGTAAAGGCCACTTCCCTAAATTTCACCCGGAGAATACTCCCAAATTTGTAAAGGTCCCAGGTGTCGCCAAACTGAAATCTCATACCCCGTCTGAACCTAGGGATGTTAAGCCACTGTCTTTAATCCCCCTGCATCGGATTTTGTTAGAGCGAATGTGAGTGTGTGTGAAGGGCCATTCTCCCACCCCTTTTTCCAATACCTTTTCCCTCCCCCTGTAAGAATTCGTGTGTGAATGGAGAGATGTTTTATATATATATATATATATATATATATATATATATATATATATATATATATATATGTATATTTGATTTCATGAATTGTTTAAAATGTTTTTTTCTCTTCCTCAGCTAATTATTTGTTTATTTTGTACCACCACTTTATTAAATTAGTACTACCTTTTGTAAAGAGTGGCTGGGATCAAAATGTTTGGCAGTAAATCAATTGAATTTATTGTGAGTCCTGATAAGACAGAAAGGGCTTTTAAATAGCCTCAAAACGCGACCAGATCGCATTATTGTATGAGCTTGTAGGCCGAGGCCTTACAAAAAAACTATACACAATTGTGCCCACATGAGTGGCATCCAGCATGACTTGCCCCCAGGGGACCTAAATATAAACCCCATGATAGCATGAAAGAATTAGGCCTGTATTTGTTAACTTCCAGTGTGTTGGTTAGGCCTCTTTTGTATGATTGCATACTGGTTTTGTTTGCTCATTTATCTCTTTTGTTTGTTTAGATAAAATTTTGGTTAGTGATAGGATTTTGTTTTTTTTTCAACTTAATGAGATCTCAAATTTTTTTACCTCATATCTCTTGTAAATATTTACCCCATATTTTATGTAAGTAAAGGACTGTATATCTAATGTTTCATTTCTCCCTCAGGTTTTCACTACCAATTTAGTGTAGGAAGTGGGTTGGATCGATTGGAAGTTTAGAGTAGATTCGTGGCCTGCTACATTTGGCACCTGAATAGGGATGTGATATCTGAAACCGGGAGAATGACAGGATTGGATTGCAGTCCGTCATCGGCTTGGACATAGTAATTGTTTTTCGCTTCTTGTGTCCTTTATTACTAACCTGGGAGGATGGTTTCTGTGGAACAGGGTCTCCATGATGAGGTTGTGCGACTGAGGCTTGAATTGAGAAAGAAAAAGGAAGAATGTACAATGTTAAGGAGCATGATTGAGGGATTGAAGATTGATATAATGAGTATGAATAAGAAGACAGACAGAATGAAGAAAGAAATGGAGTATAAGGGTTTTGCAGCCCCACCACCATGGGGTGAGGGCCTAACCGGAGGATGTGCAATTTACACCTGGCATGATGTCTCCGTTCTTCTCTTTGCTTTAGATAGCTCATTTTAGGCAGTAGCTTGCTGCACCTGATAGGAGGTATACTGTTATTTCCATGTACATGTTACCATCAGCTGACAGGGGACTTCCTCCACAGCGTAGCACGGTTGCTGAGGCCCTTTCTCTTGCTTGAAGATCTGAATGGTAGACACCCCCTTTGGGGAGACTACTCGATTAATCCTTGGGGGTCAAGTCCTTGCCGACCTAATCAACGAGCTGGAGATAGGTCTCCTAAATGTGAATGAGTTTACGCATTACTGCCAAAGAACTCTTCATTCTCCTGCCCCGATCTATCTTTGTGCTCTCCGGATGCACAGCCTGATTTGAGTTTTGAGTTGGTCGATGACCTCCATGGTAGTTATAATTTTCTGGGCTGCTGCCGCCTGGGAGGCCACCCCTGTAGTGCTTGGCGCGGTGGTCTGCATTTCAGGAAATGACTGATTTCTCTATCTCAGTCGAGGAGCTTAGGTTGGTTGATGAGGCCATTCACTTCTCCGGCAACCTCATAGCCTCATCGCTCTGGGTATAACTACTATTTCTAGAACGTCTGGCCATTTTGCACGCAACCACTCCTGTGTGGGTCAATGGAGTGTGAGACGGAACTCAAACAGAAGTGTTATGCCTACATGCACTATAAGCGCCACCCGAATGATTTCACTGTCGCTGAATTTCGTCAGGCTAGGTTCTGCTGCTCATCTTGGTGAGCATACGTGTTTTCACTTAACAGGAAGACCCCTATAGCAGAGGCATGGAAGCGAATCAAAAGGACTCGGGGGGGGGGGGGCAAGTTCTTGCAGGACCTCTCCCATTCTCCAGAAGAATGAGGCTGCAACCTCAGAGCTGCGTGTCTGTGGCGTAATACTTCGCGACAGCATTCAATGCTGCGCATTGTGATAGCTCGTAAGGCTGCCAACTGGAGTTTACCTCCAAGAGGGAGAACCCTTCAACGACATGTTTACTCTGAGTGAGTTGCGTTCCGCCCTCACTTCATGCATGGACACCACCCTTGGTCCGGAAGATGTCCCGTATGCCATGGTTCGACATCTGGGTTAATGAGGCATGACCTTTCTGTTAGATTTGTTCAACAGGATCTGGTTAGAGGATATGCTCCTGGATTCCTGGTGAATCACTACTGTGCTTGCTTTTTACAAACCAGGGAGAGATCACTCTATCCCAACCGATTTCTGCCCAATCTCTCTCACTTTTTGCATGTGCAAGTTGATGGGGAAATTGGTAAATGTTAGATTAGCCTTTTTTTATAGACAGTGGAAGCCATCTGTCTTCTGTACAGTGCGGCTTCCGCAAGTTCCACTCCATGTTGGATGCTCTGCTCTGATTGGAAAATGCCATCTGTGATGCCACAGTGTTTTTCCATCTGGAGAAGGCCTATGATACCGCATGGTGATATGGGGGCAAGGGGATGCCTCCCAATGCTTATATCTGAATTTTTGCGAGATTGTTGATTCTGCGTACGGGTGGTGAGATCCCTCTCCGGCCCAATAGAGTAGGAAGAGGGTGTCCTCAGTGTCGGACTCTTTGCCCTGAGCATCAATGGCATTACCTCTCTGCTGCCAGAAGATGTTCTTGCTACACTCTATGTGGATGACCTTTCAATTTCTTTTGGCGCGGCCCAGATACCAACTCTGGAGCATTGGCTCCAATAGGCATTGAACCGCGTCTCTCGCTATGCCGAAGCGCTCTGGCTTCGGTTTACCTCAGCCAAGACTAAGGTGGTGCACTTTTGCAGCCATTCACAGCTCCACCCTGACCCATACTTGTTTTTAAATGTGGTGAACCTGGAAGTGGTAGACTTGCACTGTTTCCCTGCTCTTGCATTTGACTGACGCCTCACCTAGGAGGCTCATATTCACAGCTTTAGGGTCTCTTGTATCCACACCATAGATATTCTTCGCTCTGGGGCGCTGATAGGGCTACTGCCTTGCTTTTTTATCGATCCTTAGTTCATGCGAAGCTCGACTACAGATGCAACTTTTATGCATCTGCAGCCGAGTGTTTATTGCACTTCCCACATTGAGAGCCTACTTGTCTTATGCTGGGGAGATTCCACTTGCTCTGCGCCGTGCATAGTACATTATACATTATTCACCTGTATGCGTGAGCCAAGCGCCTCCCTCAGTTGCCAACAGCTCTCACTGCATTCACAGCTGATCTCGATGGTGCCTATGCTGCCGAGAGAGGCCCGTCATACCCCTAAGACCTTCCAGTTTAGGGTCAGGAAACTTCGAGAGCTAGGTATAGGCCTCGGGCCAGTGGCGCCCCTGGTTCTGCCCAGGATGCCACCTTGTCGCCACGAATCTGCTCCCAAAACTTCTATAGCGCCAAGAGTATTGCGTTCAGCCTTTTTGGAGCACAGTTCATATTACGCTGGAACCAAGCCAGTGTATATGGATGTCTCCAAGTCCCAAGAGGGGGTCAGTTTCCACGCTGTATCCCCTCTGTTTGAAGTCAGCGGGGCTCTGCCAGGCGCTGCGTCTATCTTCACAGCTTTGCTGGTTGCAATACACCACTCAGTATGTGATGTGCCCAGTTCGGAAAGTGGATTGTGATTTATAGCAACTTACAAAATGCCCTGAGTTCTCTCGGGGCATTGGAATCTCCACATTCTACTGGTTCACGGTATCCATGATGCCACAGTTTTTGCTAGCCAGGCAGATGTCAGATTATCTTCTGGTGGGTTCCTGGATTTGTAGGAATTGTGTTGAATGAGGGCACTAAAGAGTCTGTGAGGATTAGGCAACCAAACCAGCGTTTCGCTCTTCCTCACCTGGATTACATGGCAGGAATACATGCTGCTCTCTTAGCTGCTTGGCATAGAAAATGGGAGATAGTCGAGGGGAACTTAAACCTCTGTGCCATTGTGCCATGACTGTTCCCATGGACCTTCCCCCAATGCTGCAACGACTTCAGGTTGCTTTCTGTCATCTCTGAATTGGACACACTCATGGGATGCACTGCCATTTGATGGAGTTCTTGCCTGCGCCTTATTGTGATAACTGCGTTGTCCCCCAGACTGTTCGGCACATTCTTGTTGAATGTTCCACTGGCACACTGCACTGGCACACCCTACCTGTCCCAGTGCATGGCTGAGTGTGGTTGCTACTGCTTGCCCCTTGTATTTGGAATGGATTTGTGCACACTGACTCATGTACTTTATTACTTTTTGGAGGAGGCTGGCTTTCTTCACTTTATTTTTTTTTGTTGTTTTTTACAGGTTGCACGTTCCTGCACCAGGGGAAGGCGGGGTACCTCCCCTTGATGTCAGAGTGTGCTTCCTGCTTGTTGCCCTTTTCCCTTTTTTTAGTTATTGTTATTTTGCATATTATTATTTTAATGTAGCCTAGTACTGGGATGTCATAAGTACGGTGACTTATGCCCAAGTAGACAGTCACTATATGCGCTCCTAAATTAAAAAAATATATATCTTTAAGTACTTTTGTTCCCATAAGTATTATGTCATCCCATCTGGCCTTTTCTTCATGTTTATCATTATTTTTTGGTTAGAAATCAAATATCTCTCTGAAGTTATTTATATTTAAATAACTATTTATTAATCTAATAAGTAATAGAATTTTTACCAATTTCTACCAATATTGTCCATCTTTCTTATTAACTTTTTAATATAATATTTATAGAAATCATTTGACTTTGATTTAAAAATTTTAAAGTGGTTTCAACTTTTCTTATTAACATCTTCATTCTCTTCAGGTGATTCGGCTAAACTCCTAAATAGATAGTAATCTGATGTGGCTAAGTCGGGGGAGTACGGCGGATGAGTTGTTAGTTCCCAATCAAAATTGTTAAGCCTGTGTGTATTATCTATTGCGATCTGAGGTCACGCATTGTCTCAATGAAAGAGCACTTCTTCTTCTACTGATTAATGCTTGCTTTTTTTCTTCACTGCTCCATTTAATGGTAAAACTGAGTATAGTAATCCTCTTTGGTGATATTCTGATTTAAGTTAAGTTAAAAAGGGATTAGACCATTTAACCCCCCCCCCCCCCACCAAATTCACTAGAGCATCTTCCCTGGATGAGGCCTCTATGGTAGTTGTGGTATTTGATTTTCCCACCACTAATCCATTATCTAGAATGTTTAATATTATAGAACTTTTTTTTAAAATTAAATGATTTTTACAAACATGGTATTGAAAAAATTTATGTATTCCAAAAGAGTTGTTCTATTTCTCTGCATAAAATAATAACCATGGCTAAAAATGCTGCATCATGGGATGACCAAATAGTTCTAATTTTCTTTATAAATATATCAGGCAATGGCTACCAAGATTAAAATTTAAAATCTAAAAAAAAGCAGCCATGGTTACATTTTTATAAACTTTCTGAACTTCATCAATTATAATAATTTTTTAAAGGAACTCTAAACTAAATTTCCTCCCTTTCAAAATATCACGTTGCTAAAATATATTTATAGAAGATATATAAAAATTAATTTTCTGAACTTCACCATTTGTAATTCTTTGGGTTTTAAAAATTTGCAAAATTTCAATACTTATATTTATTTCTGAACTTCACCATTTTGTCTTTTTGATATTATAAAAGAATTATTAAAAATAACTTTGATAAAAAAATATAAGTTATAACCAAACTAAGATAAAATTATTATTCAAATAGTAAAAAAAAATCCCCTTATTATAGAGTTAGTGAAAAATCGTTTTCTCTTTTTATCAGTTCTTAAAAATGATTCATGAACTGCCACAGTCTGGTGGTTTGAAATATTCTTGTTTCATCAGCTATGGCAGGCCTGGCTTTTATTACATCTTGTTAACACTCCCTACCTCTTTCACTTTATCCATGTTTTCAATTTTTCTCTCATTATTTAGTAAATATACTAATTTTTTTTTATTAGTTTCCCTTTTGTTCTTTTCATATTCTAACAATTTCCTCTTCCAACAATTGTCTTATTGCACATTGGCCCGCCTATAGGGGGGGGGGGAATCTTCTTTAATTGTGGAGTTTGGGGGAGGGGAGGGGCTAGAGAGTTATGTGCTTACTCATTCCGGAGTGCTATAACTAATCCTAGATGAGTTATTTATTTTGGGTACATTTTCTTTTTCTTCCCAATTTTCTGACAGAGAATGGTCTCGCTCAATTTTGAATCTACATTGGTGAGGCCTATTTTTGTTTTTATCCTCAAAAGTCTTGTCTAAATTATTATTTTATTTTTCAGATTTTATTTACATTTTCTAAAATTTAAATTTGGAGGCAAAAAAAAATCTTTTTAGTTGACAAAATGTCTTCCACTGAGCGATCGGCCAAATGGTACTTTGGAGGACTGGGATCATGCGGGGCTGCTTGTTTTACTCATCCATTGGATACATTAAAAGTAAGGGTTCTTAACTACTTTGTCACCCCCCCTGGGTTCTTTTCAACACTCAGGAAGACTGATACAGCATGTCTTTGTATGCATGAGAGGGACAGGATAGGATGAGATGGGTAGTGCTTTCATGGGGCATTTTGAGGGGGGAGGGGGTCAGGATCTAATTTTTTGTATTCATGTAGGGCCTACTGATCATGGATGGACAAGTGCAACTGGTTCAGCAATCTAATGTTACTCTGGATTTGTGGATGGAGAGCAGCTTTAGAGTAGGGTATTTTGTGGCTGGTTTTGAAGTGCTGTGGGGGTAAAGTATGTGTGTTTGTGCATTCTGGTTCGGGGGAGGTAAGTAATCTAGTAATTATGTGTAGATGGTGGCAGGGATGTTAGGTTGTCCTCAATTGGGGTTAGGGCTAGAAAATTCCTTTGATAGCTGTGTAACTTTCAGGCCAGTGGCGGTTCTGGTTTTGCCCAGGACACCATTATGGAGGGTACCACCTTTGACTATTTGTCGCCACACCTCTACTCCCAAAGTTTCCTGCCCAAATTCCTTACCATCTTGAGGCAGATAGGTGAAGGGAGGCAAGCCTGGGTCCAAGCCTGTGGATCATTATTGGGACCCTTCAATATGGGTGTGTGCTTGCCCCTGTTCTATTCCATGTTTACCTCATGGCTCTCATCAACCTGGTCCATGTTGCCCTAGGAAGAGATGCAGGTATTACCATACAGTACCACCTAGATGGCAGTTTATTCAACATCTGCCAATTCTAAGCTTGAACTAAAGTTTCTTCCACCCAAGTAATAGAACTTCAATATGCAGATGATTGTGCCATTGTTGCCCATGATGCTGATGCACTCCAAGCCACCCTGGATGCTCTCTCATCCACATACTCTGCCATGGGTCTTAAAGTTAATGCACAAAAGACAGAAATCTTGGCACAGTCCATAAACCAACAACAAGAACCATTTCACTTGCAATAAATGGTGATGACATCAAAGTAGTAGAACATTTTATTTACTTAGGCAGTGTCATCTCCTCTAATTGTTCGCTGGACCCAGAAATACAAAGAAGGATAAACCTTGCCTTTGGCCGCTTGAGGGAAAGAGTTTTCTCAAATAACAACTTGAGAACAGACACCAAAGTGGCAGTTTACAGGGCTGCTTGCCTATCCATCTGGCTGTATGGCTCTGAAGGCTGGACAATATACAAACAACAGGTCCGCAGCTTAGAAACCTTCCACATTGGGGGTCTCCAGAGGATCCTAGGCATATCATGGAAAGACAAAATCATATCTATGATGAAATATATCACATGACCCAAACCTTCAGTATAGAAACCTTCCTAGCACAATGACAACGCCAGACCACCGACTCCCAAAACAAATACTGTAAGGTCAACTTGGAGGAAACAGAAATGCAGGAGGCCCCAAGAAGCATTACAAAGACCAGTGCAAAAACATGCTGAAAAAAAATGTACCATTCAGCCTAAACAACTGGAAACAATTGCAACAGACAGACAGGCCTGGAAATCATCTTGCTCAAAAGGGCTATCCAAAATAGAAGAAAACAATTCAAGAAGAAGAGCAGGAAACACCACACACGACACAAGCGAAATGAAGTAGTAGTACCTCCGGAACAATTTTCCTGCCACAGATGCAAGAAAATTTGTGGATCCTGAATTGGACTGAACAGTCACCTTCAGTGGCACCAACAGAAGGACTCTTGATCTTGACTTTTATCATAATCATAATGCAGAGCAATGTCATCATGGACCGCCTTAAGCAAGTATACAGATGGCTCCAATTCCCAGGTGGGAATCAGCTTACACTCTGTATCCCCTCTGTTTGAAGTATCGGGGCTCTGCCAGGCGCTGTCTCTTTCTTCACATCTAGCTGAGCTGGTTGCAATTCACCGCTCGGCGAAGAGATAATGTATATTTCAGTGACTGGATTGTGATTCTTAGTGACTCACAAGGTGCCCTGAGTGCTCTTGAGTAATTGGGACCCCCTCCCGCACCTCACACTTTTTGCAGTATCTGTGATGGTACAGTTGCTGCAAGCTGGGTGGATTTCAAGATTATCTTTTGCTGGATTCCTGGACAAGTGGTATTTGCCAAGAATGAGCACACCAAAGAGTCTTTGAGAACTGAGTGACCAGACCAGCACTTGGCTCTTCCTCACACAGACTCCATGCCAGGAATCATGGCAGCCCTCCTTGGGTGTATAGCAAAGAAGATGGGAGATGACCAAGGGGAACTTGAAAGTTGTGTGCCATTGCATCTTTACTTTTGCCATGTCCCTACCCACTAATGCCCCAAATGGTTTTAGGTTACTTTCTGTCATCTTCAAATTGGATGCACTGCCACTTGATGGAGCGCTCGCTTGCACTTTATTGCAACAAATGCTTTCCCCCCCCTGACTATTCAACACATTCTTGTTGAATATTGTAGTGTGGGTAAACTTTGCGTACGTTATCTGTTTGGTACTGATATGAGCAGGGTTGCTACTTCTTGTCCTTTGTACTCTGGATGGGTTTGTGCACACAGACTTGTGGATTGTATGCATTTTTAGAGGAGGCTATCCTCCTCCATTTAATTTGGCTGTTGCAGGTTGCATGTTTCTTCACAGGGGGTGGGGGGTGGGCATCCTCCTGACACTCCAACATGCTTCCTTCTTTTTTGTTTATCTTTTCCCTTTGTTTTTTTCTTTTAGTTTGGTTTTCTTAATTTAAAAGTTGCCTAGTAGTACTAGGCTAAAATTCTAAATGATGACAACCTATGCCCTTGAAGGCATTCACTAGATAAGCACAAAAGGAAATCCATGTTTGGAAGCATGTAATAATGGGGAGGTGGTGTGAGGGGAGGTTGACTATAGTGTGCCATGTGTTTCTGGTGGGTAGGTGAGCAGAGCAGAGCAGAGGGTTATATGCGGAAATGTGTTATTTTGCATGTGTTGGGGAGGTTGTCTGTGTTATTGAGTGTGTGAAGTTGTGGGTGCCCCTGTTGTCTGCTGTTTTGGTTCTGGGCTAGAATGGGTGGTGTGTGTTAAATTTAGTGCAGATGAAGAGGTTGGGAAGTTGTGTGACAGGTTCTAGGATAGGTGCGTAGTTTTGATGTATTCTGTGGGAGGGGGGGGGGTATATGCTTATCAGGTTGTATTCCGGGCCTTTGATTTTTGTTATAATGCCTTTGTTGTTTTTTTGTGCAGGCTTTATGTTATGTTTTTATATGGAGGGGCGGGGTAGTGAATGTAATGGAGTTGTATAATGATGTTATGAGTTTTTGGCCTCTGGGGATAATGGTTAATATAAGGGTGGTGTATTAGTAGAAAGGGTGAAGTCTTTGTTGTGGTGTCAGGTTTGTTTCTCTGATGTATTATATAGATGTTGTGTTTGTGTGGGAAGTCTTGTATTTCAGCGTGTTTGTGGGAGATGTAGAAGGTTAAGTTGTCGGAGGTTAAGGGTGTGTTCTGGGTGCTTATTATCTGTGTGTGTTAGGTGTATGTGTGAGCATCCACTGCAAGTCCTGCCTGTGGTGTAGTGATCTATGGAGGGAAGGTTTGAGCAGTGTGTGTGTGTCCAGTGTTTGTATTTGTTACATTTTATGAAGCCCCAGTTTCTGTAGGGTTTGAGGTGGCAGATGTGACATGAGGAGAAGGGGGGGGGGGGTAGAGTGGGTTTCATGTCCCCAGCAATTTGGAGGAGGACAGGCCCTGGATCAAGGCTTTCTCTCTTAATCTCCCTTAAAGGGTCGGGTGAGAGCAGAGATGCCATCTGCTCTCTTGAAAGCTTCAAACAACATCTAAAGCAGTATACCAGGGTTTTTCAACCTGGAAAAGGTCTATGATACCGCATGATTATAATATGGTATCAAGAAGAACCTCCATACAATGTAGGTGAGGGGGTGCGGGTACTCTCTGACTCAATAGGGCATAAAGAGGACATCTTTTAAGGAAGTGTCTTCACTGTCGCACTCCTTGACTTGAGCATCACCTCAATGCTGCCGAAAGATGCACTCAAGTATCAACTCCCTCACGCATTGAACTGCATCTCTCACTATACTGAAGCGCACAGGTTTTTGTTTTCTTTGGCCAAGATTAAAGTGCTGCATTTTGCCACCATCCACAGCTTCATCCTGACCCTGCACTTGTTTCTAAATAGGGTTTACCTGGAAGCCCATATTCGCATCTTTAGGGTCTTGTGTATCTTCACAATGGACATTCTTTGTTCATTTATTGCAGCACTTAGTTGTTGATAGGGCTACAGCTTTGTTGTTTTATTCCTTTGTTTGCTCAAAGCTTAACTATGGATGCAAGTTTTATGCATCTACAACTGACCATAAATTGCGCAAGGTGGGTGCGATGCGCCACATCGGTTGGAAGATAATTTGTTGTTCCCATTTTGGAGACAAGATTATTATCTTAAGCAACTCACAAAGCACCCTGAGTGCTTTCAAACATTGGAATCTCCATACTCCTGGTTCACCATATCTGTAATGCCACGGTTGGCATGAGTTGGGCAGATGTCAAGATTATATTTTGCTGGATTCTTGGACATGTAGGGAATGAGGCGCCAAAGACTCTGCAAGGACTGGGTGACCAAACCAACATTTTGCTCCTCATACTGACTACATGGCTACTGGACTGTTCAGCCCATTCTTGTTGTGTGTCCCACTGAAGGATATAGGTGCATGTTACCTGTCCTGGTACTAAGATGAGCTAGGGTGCTGCTGCTTGTTTCTTGTACTTACAACAGATTCGTGCACTCCACTTTTTGAAAGAGGTTAGCCTCCATTTTATTGTACTCTTTTGGTGTTGGGTTTGTGCTCCGGCGCTAGAGGGGACATGCCTTCCCTACAATGCTGCATCATGCCTTTTCCTTTTCTTGTTTTTGTTTTTCATTTTTATTGGGATTGTTTTTTTTATATAGACAAATTACCAGGCTGCCTTTTTTACATTTTGAGTATATCAAAAAATATCTAACAGCAATTGCATGCTTATATATATTGGTATATTTGCATATCCATGATATTGTCTCTGGTATATTATTTACTAGTCATAGTTCTGGGTGCCATTTGAAGTTTATTTTATTTATATTTTATTCCTTTAAATTTTGGTGAATCGATAATTCATTTCTGCTTTACTAAAATGCAAATACAATCAATCAATCTTAATTTTTAAGAAATGTTTAGAATTCACTCAGGAGTAAAGTGTAGTCAGCAAGGGAATATATATTTATAAATGACATTTTTTAATTTACATTCATTTATTTAACATTCTTAAGGAGAGTTTATTTTAGTCTATTTCTGAAAGTATTAGTATTAATTTTTAACAAGGTAGCTATTCCCACTAACACTAAATTTTAGATTGTTAATTTATATATTTTTTTAATGAAGCAAAGCTTTATGTTGTTGGAACATGATTATCTCCAAGTTCCAGTGCTATTTTCCAGGAATATAATTGGTCAGACATGAGAATCATAGTCCTTAAATGATCGATTTGTTTTGGATGTGAGATGTTCACTTTTAATAATGCTTTGTGTACAATCCTTTGCAATACTTTAATTTATCTTAAAATCATGAGTGTTTAAAGGCCTTATAGTTAGCATTCTAAGAGTGATTATAGAATTGTGTAAGTTGTTTGCTATTATCTAGTGTATCTAACAACCAGGGTGTATTTTGATGCTATGAATTGCTTAATTTGATAAACAATTAAGTAAAAGTATTTTTATTTCATTAATTTTCCCTCTAACCTTTTCCAGGTTCATCTACAAACTCAACAAGAAGTTAAATTGGGAGGAGTTCAAATGGCTTTTAAAGTCATCAGAACGCAGGGATTTCTTGCACTTTACAATGGTTTATCAGCGTCTCTCCTCCGACAGATAACATACTCCACAACACGCTTTGCCATCTATGAGGTAAGTTAGAAAAATAAATATTCTCATCACTAAAAGGGTTTCTTGTAAGTTTATATTATCATGCTAAGTGGTTCAAATTGTGCAATCTGCAACAATGCTTCCTAAAATTATGGAAGTGGACTTGGTAGCAGCATTTTCTCCCTTCTATCAGGTCATCCAGAATGTTCTGAGTGATTTCAACAGTTGTCTTTATACTTATTACAGCTGTAATGTTGGTATGACTGATATTTTGGCTTCATATGTAGCTATGTAACCTACTGGCAATGTTTCGCATATAAAATATTAGTGTACCCATTATTTTTGACAGCACATATCAAGAAACAAACGGATAACCAAAAGTTACACTAGTAGCACATAATGCTTTTCTTTAAAGGGTGAAAATGCTCTGTAGAAATGTGTAGGGCTATTTTTAATGCTTATGGAGGTGGTGTAGATGAATCAATGGTTTGAAAATTCAAATGCAGAGAATTCATATTAGAAGATGCAAGTCGCTCTGGAAGACCTTCGGAGTTGAACAATGATCTTTTAAAGGTAAACATTGAAGCCACCCCAGAAATCACAACTAAGGGGTTTGCAGAGATTTTTGAAGTTCCCTCAAGTACTGTTCATGAATATTTAGTAAAATTTGAATACATTTCCCACTGTGATGTATCAATCCTTCACAACCTTTTTGAAAAAAAAAATTAGGAACTGATTTTCCATAAACAACATACTTTTAAATTGTATGAAACTGAAGTGGAATATTCATGGAAAAAAAAATTTAAACTTTGTGTACTGGTTGAATTTCAAAGGCATTTATTATGAGCTACTCCCATATAATCAGACCATCATATCTGATGTGTACTGCCACATCATCATCATTATTTTTGAAGGCTCCATACATGATTGCATGTGTCGGCCTTATTTACCTAATGGTGGCTCTCCATGCTGCTTAATCTCTGGATGTGTCCTCTATTCAAACTCATATCTCTGAGGTTCCTCTGTACAGTGGAGACTCAATACTCAAACTTAATTAATTCCAAATGGCTGTTCGAGTATCAAAAAGTTTGACTACCGATACCTATAAATCAGGTAATTCGTTCTAACCTTAGCAAAACCTTAAGTTTACAAAAACTTCAATGTAAATTTTTTATAATTTTGATTTGTACTTAAGATAAGTGAAGGCTGGTGATGGATAACGTAGACGAGGAGGGGAGAAGGAGGGAGGTTATTCATTGGAGGACAGGTCACCATCCATGAAACTGTCTGGTAACTCGTCTCCTGGCGTGATTCCTGTGAACCCACTAGTGGAGGGCTGTGGCTCACTAACACTTGCAATCTCACTAGATTCATTTTTCAACAAGAATCTGTCTAATGTGATCTGCCTTTGCCTTTTTTTCAAAATGTCTCTGAAATGCTGCATCAAATTTTCATCAAACTGGTTTATGTTTCTGTGTACGGCAGCAATATCAGGGTGGCACCTCTCCAAAAAGTTTCCCAACTCTGTCCACTGCCGCAAATATTTCTGCAGTTCCCCTCCTCCTTCCCTGGAGACATCTCCTTAGTTACCTCCTGCAGCTGTTCTTGGTGAAGTTGACGCAGCTTGTCAGTGGTGAGGTCTTCAGAGTGTGCTTTCACCAGCTCTTCCACATCATCACTGTCCACCTCAATGCCTATGGCCTTCCCCAGAGACAATGTCCTCCACCACAGCAGACTCCTGGACTGAAGGCTCAAATCCCTCAAAATCCTTGGCTGTCACACAGGTCAGCCACAGATTTTTCCAGGCAGACTGCAAGGACCTCACAGAAACTTGACCTCAGGCTTTATTTATAAGCCTTAGGCAGTGGAGGATATTGAAGTGATTCTTCCAAAACTCCCTCGGAGTGAGCTCTATTTCAGAAGTCACCTTAAAGTACCTCTCAAAAAGTGCTTTTGTGTACAGCTTCTTAAAGCTGGCGATGACATTCTGGTCCATGGGTTGTATCAGTGGCATGGTGTTGGGGGGGAGGAACATCACTTTGAGGAATTTATACCCCTTACCTAATTCTTCTTCCATGCCTGGAGGGTGTGCAGGGACATTGTCCATCAACAGGAGGGCCTTGAGTGGCAGATTCTTCTCTATTAGGTATGTCTTCACTGCAGGTGCAAACACCTCCACAAACCACTCTGTGAAGAACTGCCTTGTTGTCCAGGCTTTCTTGTTTGCCCTCCACATCACACTGAGTTTCCTCTTTTGCACAACGTTCTTCTTGAATGGCCCTGGGTTTTCCGAATGGTACACCAGCAGCAATTTAGTTTTGCAGTCGCCGCTAGCATTGGTGCACAGAAGCAGGGTTAGCCTGTCTTTCATAAGCTTGTGTCCTGGCAAACCCTTCTCTTCCTCTGTTATATAGGTCTTGTTTGGTATTTTTTTCCAAAGCAGGCCTGTCTCATCACAATTAAAGACCTGTTGTGGGATTAAGCGCTCCTTATTCACAAATTTCTTAAATTCAGGCACAAACTTCTTGGCAGCAACTTTATCAGCACTTGCGGCCTCGCCGTGCCTCATAACAGAATGAATTCCAGTTCTCTTCTTGAAATTCCCAAACCACCCCTTACTAGCTTTAAAATCTTCACTGGAGTTAGAGGTAGTATCGCAAATATCACCATGGAGCCGCCTAGCCTTTGCACAAATTATCCCCTCTGACATAGAATCACCAGGCATCTGCCTTTTGTTTATTCACACCATCAACAATTTTTCCATTTCTTCCACTGCCGCAGGTCGCTTAAGTTGCTTTTTCACTCCCATCGCCACATCAGCTCCCTTAATGGCCTCCTTGTTCTTCAGTATGGTGGCTACTGTAGATTTTGCCATAGAATACTCAGCTGCAAGATCGGTGATTCTTGCTCCTTTCTTGTATTTATCAATAATCTCCTTTTTCCGTTCATTGGTCCTCACTACATTCTTCCTTTTAGGCCTATTTTCACCACTAATAAGCCTCTTTGGTGCTATTGTAAGTTTCTAAATGAAAAACCACAGACAGAATGTTGTTGTTGTTGTATAACCACGTGTGCGGACATTCAAGTACCAGATATTTTTTTGAGTAGCAAAAAGTTTGACTTCCAAGACGTTCAAGTATTGAGTCTTCACTGTATAACCTCATTCCACATCTTCCTCGGTCTCCCTCTGGCAGCTACACCCCCAACCTCCCAACTCCTAACACCCTTCACACAATTATTATCCTGCATCCTTTCAACATGACCGAACCACCTCACTCTGCCTCTTCTCAGTGCCATACTAATGTATTCTATCCCCAATCTATCCCTTAATTTGCAGTTCACAACTCTGTCACCTCTAGGCCTCAAATTCAAAGATGCACCGCACCTCCATCTCACCTTTCTCATTTCAGTACGCTTGAGCCTCTGGATGTTCTCTTCCTTCACAGCCCAAGTTTTGCTGCCGTCCAACATTGTGCTTTGTACGAGCGGTGTACAGACGTCCCTTAGTTCAGAGTGAAAACCCATTCAGCGTCAAGAGAGGAAGCAGCTCTCTGAACTTTTTCCAACCACTTCTAACTCTTGCCACGGAACTTGCCCCAGCACTGATCATATCTCCCAGATAGCAAAACTCCTCTACGCATTCAAGCTACACACCATCAAATACGATCCTTCCCTGTCTCCTCTCCTCTGCACACAGTGCACTGAAACTCTCCATCATTCTGCAGCCTACCCCTGATACCACTACATCTTTTATGCACCCACAAACCACATCCATTACATAGGATAGAGTTATTCCCTACCACTCTGTGACAGACTGCACATAGCCTAATGATGTCATTACCACCATCCACTCTTGAAATCATCATCTTTGTTTTATCCAAATTCATTCTCAGCCCCATGAAATTCATCGCTTCCCTCCACAAACTGAACTTCTCAAGTGCCATCCTCTCATCCTCAGCAATCAGCACTAGATCGTCAGCGTACAACAACTTGAATGGCAATCCTGTTCTAAAATTCTGTGACAGCACTTCCAGGACCATAACAAAGAGCAAGAGACTCAAAACAGATCCCTGATGCACACCAACCTCACAGAGAAGTCATCACTCAATTCTTCATTTACCCTCGTAGGTTATCGAACCTTCATACATAGCCATGACCACCCTAACCAACCACTCCTCGATCCCTAATTTCCTCATTGTCAACCTCACCACATCTCTTGGTACCCTATCAAAAGCCTTTTCCAAGTCAACACAAAATTTAATACAATGCTTTTTTCCTAGTGATGTACTTCTCTTGGAGCTGTCTAACTATAAATATATAGCATCCGTGGTTCCTTTTCCAGGCATGAACCCAAACTGCATGTCATCAGAGTTTATCCTTTCCCTAATCATTTCTTCTAAAACACGCTCCATAACTTTCATAACATGATAAGAGTAGCTTTATGCCTCTGTAGCTACCCCTTCCTAGCGCATCACCTTTATCCTTATACACATTCACACTCTTCAGCCAGTCTTCTGGTACAGCAGATTCATATATGACAGCATTTTTAAGGTCTGTGACCAACCACACAACAATATCTCCAAAGACTTTCAACATCTCAACATTTATCTCAGAAACACCCACTGCCTTACCTTCTAGAATGTGATTGATGGCTCTGCTCACCATTTTGTCCTCAATTGATGGCCAGGGTCCAGCCACAAGTTCTGCGGAATCCACAAGTCTCCTGTCCCAGTCAAATTCTATGTTTAATATATGATTATAGTGTTCCCTCCAAGCCTTTTTTATATCATCCTGCCCAACCACAACTCTACCATCATTTTTAATGCACTTTTCACCCACTATATTACTATTTTCCTTTTTCATCTGCCTAGCCAGTTTAAACACCCTTTTCCTACCCTCTGCACTATTGAGGCTCTCAAGAAGAGGTTTTGGGGCCTCTGACTTAGCCCTGTACACTTGCCGACTTGCTCTTCTTTTCGCTGCCAAGTATACTTCCTTACTCCCACCTTGCTTTTATGCCATAAATGCTCTTCTTTCTCCTTCACTGCAGCCTCAACTTCATCATTTCACCAACAAGATGCCTTGTGTCTGGGTGGACCTCTTGACCATCCACAAACCTGTTTATTGGCTTTTAGAAGGTTATCTTTCAGTCTTCCATACTTGCATCAGTTTCTGTATTCTCCGTCACTAGTAAAAAGCCTCCCTCACTTCCTGATTTTTACGATTCCACACTTTCCTCCCAGGCACAAACACCCTCCTGGCCTGCAATTTTCCTAACCAAAGGTTTCACACCAGTAACTTATGTTTCTGTACACACTCTGGGTATCACTTTAACATCTTTCACTAATTTTCTCTCTTCTTCTAACCATAAAATAGTCTATCTGACTACTGCTCCCTCCAGGGAGCCCAATGGACGAGGAAGAGGGTGTCGTGCAGGGAAGTGTCCTCAGTATCACACTCCTTGCTCTGAGCATCAACGGCATCACCTCGGTGCTGCCGGAAGATGTTTTCACTGCGCTCTACTTCGATGACCTTTCGATCTCTTTTGACGATGCCCAGATGCCAACTCTGGAACGTCGACTCCAACAGGCATTGAACCGCGTCTCTTGTTACGCGTAGTTCACAGGCTTCGGTTTTCCTTGGCCAAGACTAAGGTGGTGCACGTCTGCCGCCATCCACGGATCCACCCTGACCCAGACTTGTTTCTAAATGGGGTTCGCCTGGAAGTGGTGGACTCGCACCATTTCCTTGGTCTTGTATTTGACCGACGCCTCACCTGGGAGGCTCATAGTCGCAGCCTTAGGGTCTCTTGTACCCGCGTCATTGATATTCTTCGCCCAGTGACGTTCAGCGCCTGGGGCGCTCGACTACGGAGTTTTATGCATCCGCACCCGATCGTGTGCTGCGGAATGTGGACTTGATCCACCACACCGGCCTTGGTCTGGCGAAGGCCGGTGGGGAGATGACACTCACTCTGCACCGTGCACAGTGCATTTCTCGCCTGTCGCGCGAGCCCAGCGCCTCCCTCAGTCGCCAACTTCTCTCACTGCATTCGCAGCAGATCTCGACTATGGCTATGCTGCCAAGAGACGCACTTCATACCCTAAGTCCTTCTGCTTTAGGGCCAGGAAACTCCTTCGAGAGCTAGGTATAGCTCTCGGGACGCTGGCGCTCTTGGTTCTGCCTATGTCGCCACCCTGGAGGGTACCACCTTTGACCATTTGTCGCTACGCCTCTGCTCCTAAAGATTCTACAGCGGCCGGCGTATTGCGTTTGACCGTTTTGGAGCACACTTCGTGTCATGCTGGGACCGTGCCAGTGTATACGGATGGCTCCAAGTCCCAAGAGGGGTCCGTATCTCCTCTGTTTGAAGTCAGCGGGGCTCTGTAAACACCGCTCGGTACGGGAGATAACATGATGTGCCCAGTTCGGAGACCGGATTGTGATTTATAGCAACTCACAAAGCGCCTTGAGTGCACTCGGGGCATTGGAATTTCAGCATCCCCTGGTTCGCTATATCCGTGACGCCACGGTTTTGGCGAGCCGGGCGGATGTCGAGGTTATTTTCTGCTGGGTTCCTGGACATGTGCCCCGTAAGGGGCGCGGCGTTTTGCCATCCTGGCCGCCGTGCTGACGGGATCCAGCGTTCCGTCCGGCCCCAGCTTAGCCTCTCTTCCTTCCTTCAAAACACTTGTTTCCTCTCTTTTCACACAACCTCTCCCACAACTTTCTCTGGTCAGCCTCTAATTTCACAGGGTAGATGCGGACCTTCCTTTCAGCCAACCGTCCCGCATCGGGGCTGAGGGGGTGGGGGACAATGTTCCCTAACCCCTGAGCTCCGGTCTGGGGTGGCTGGTTTTTAACAACCTGCTTCATCCCCACCCATACCTTCCTCACATCCCTTTTCCTCTCCTCTTCACAATCTATATATTTTACGCCGTGTTCAAGGTGGAGCCGCCATGCCGATGGACTGCCAGGCCACCAGGCGGGAGGGGTGGTCCCAAATGGCGGCGCCGGGCTTGTAAGCACCTCTCGCAGTGCGGGCTACTGCGAGAGGTGTGCGCTATTGCATCCTGTGTTAAAAAAAAGGGTCACCATGCCCAATGATGAAGACCCCCCAAAAAAACTCAACCCCCAACTTTCCCTGAAACATCAACGGAGCCGCCCTCAGGCAGCTCCAGCAAAAAAATGGAGGTCCCCCCCCCCCCTGTGCTTGCACAGGGTACCCTCCATATTTCTCTAACCGGAGAGGAGGCTTACTCCTCTCTTTCGCCTACGGGTGCAGGGGACTCCCCCTCACCCTCTTCTCTGGAGGTGCTTTCGGGCACCTCCCTTTTCCCAGCGGCAGTCCCCTCTTTTCTTTCCAAGGGGACTGCCAAGAAAGCCAGCAGGCAGCCCTTAGCCAGCCGCTCCCCATCGAAGCGGCTCGGTAGGGCAAACCCCCTTAGGGGGGAGAGGGAAGCCAGGACCCTTCGGTCGCTTCCCTCAAAAGACCTGCTTGCAAGAATTTTAAACCTTGCCGGGGTCAAGGCCTGTGCCTCCCCAAACAAGACTGGCGACACTGCCAAGGGGACCTGCGATGTCCTGGGAGGGGATGGCCAACTGGAGGCCTCTCCTGTGAAAGACATGGTCCTTGAGGAGACCCAGCCTCAGACGGTAGGGCCTTCCATGGGGGAGAATTCGGGCTCGGCGCCAAGCACCGAACCCGAATCCGCCCCTATGCAAGGTCCTCCTCAAATGGCTGAGGGCTCCGAGGCAGTAAAAGGAGGGGAGGGATCTCCTCCGACAGGTGCCCCTACGACTACCAGGACCTTCTCCATTTCGGAGAGGGACCTGGCTGAGGCCGGTCCATCTGGCCTGGGGGCTTCTGCCGGCGGAGGTGAGAAGCGGGTTCATTCCCCACCCTCCTCTTCAAAAAAGAAAAAGGCGAAAAAAGACTTGGGGCTCCTCTCCATCCGCGGGGGCTGCGGGGACGGATGGGTCTGCTACCACTTTGGTAGGCGACCAAGCCAAGATCGGCACATCCGGCCCCTCTACCCCCTCGTTTGCGGAGCCCCTGACCAAGACTAACACCAAGAGTGCACAGGGCGAAGCCTCGATGACATCGGGGCCCCTCATTCAGAGGTTACCTGGCGTTTTCGAGCCCGCTGGCTTCAAACGCTTCCTCGTTATTCGCTCCACTGATGGCACCATGTTGTCCAAGGGCAACATGATCCATCAGAGGAGAGGATTAGCTAGTGCAATTGGTAGAGAGCCGAAGGTGACCCGTTTCTCGGACGGCAGCCTTCTGGCGAATCCCGCCGAGGCGGCCAAGATAAGTGCTCTTCGGACACTTCATGGCACCCCGGTGAGTGTGACGCCGCATTCTACCATGAACTTTGTGAAAGAAGTAGTTTATGCGAGGGAACTCGTTGACTACTCCATTGAGGACATCACCCTAGAGCTGGCCGACCATGGGGCGGTCAAGGTCGAACGTGTGATGAGAAAACAGGGAGGGGCTTCGAGACCCACCCCTACACTCTTCATCACGTTCGACTGTGACAAGCTCCCTGAGTTGGTGCGTGCCGGTTGGTACCGCTACCGCGTGAAGGCATTCGTGCCACTGTCGCGGCGGTGCTATTACTGTCACCGCTTCGGCCATACGAATCGCTCATGTAGACGTGCAAAGTCGGGGTCACCCGAAGTCTGTGTAAATTGCTCCAAGGTCGCACACAATAAGTCCAAATCGTGTGTGGCCAAGTGTGTCAATTGGGGAGAGCCGCACCCTGCTTCTTCGAAGCAATGTGGTGCATATCTCCTGGAGAAAGAAATCCTGGCCGTTCAGTCCCAGGATCGACTCTCATTCCGCGAGGCTAAGGACTTGGTCCTGGCGCGCCCAGCTCTGCCTGGGACGTCATATGCCTCAGTAGTTAGAAAGGCACCCTCTGCTCCTGGCCCATCCAGGCCAACGAGCACGGTTGTTTCCGCGCCCATTTGGAGCCCTTCTGCGGGCTCTACCCAACCCGGGCGCTCCCCTGGTAAAGCTGGCGGCAAAAAGGGTTCATACCCAGCCCCGGCTAAAACCAGGGCTCCCCCCTCTTCCCCCAGCGTGACCGTTTCCCGCAAGGCGAAACGGCCACGCGCCTCCACCGAGTCGTTAGACTCACAGGAGGCAACACCTCTGAAGATGGTCGCTAGGCCATCTTCGGGGGTTCCTAAAGCTGTCCCCCGAAAGGAGGACAGCAACAAAGGAGCTTCGGCTCTTTCGCCCACGCCTCGAGGTGGAGCGAGTGGCTCGGAGACGGTGGTTCCTCGAAAAGAGGGCTCCCCGCCTCCGAAGCCGCAGCGCCCGCCTAAGGTTTCGAGGCGGAGGGAGGAAAAGACTCGCATGGCGAGCCCAACCTCCCCCAATAAGTTCTCGAAGGCGACAGCGCCTCCAGCGCTTTGTCCGGCCAACAGCGCCCGGGGTTCTGCCCCCGGGAAGCGTACGGCCATTCCTGTGAGGGTCTTCAGTTCGAGGAGGGCCCCCGCGTCTCCTCCGAGCTAGGCCTGGAAGGGCATATTCCTTCAATGGAATTGCCGTGGACTCCGGGCCAACTGGGAGGAGCTGCGGAGGCTCGTCTCGTCCCGCTCCCCGTTAGCTATCTTTTTGCAGGAGACCATGCTAGGCGCGTGCCCCCTGCCCGCCCTCCCAGGGTACAAGGGTCTTGCGACCCCACCACCGCGGGATGGCCGGGCTGGGGGATGCGCGGTTTACACCCGGCATGATGTCTCCGTTCTTCCTTTCTCTTTAGATACCTCCTTTCAGGCATTGGCTGTGCAGCTGCACCTGGATAGGAGGTATACTATCATTTCTGCTTACATTCCACCGTCAGCTGACTTCGACGTGGGGGACTTCCGCCGCGTCGTGGCACGGTTGCTGAGGCCCTATCTCTTGCTTGGAGATCTGAACGGCAGGCATCCTTTCTGGGGAGATTACTCCATAAATCCCAGGGGACAAGTCCTTTCCGATCTGATCGAAGAGCTTGAGATGGGTGTCCTAAACGTGGATGAGTTTACGCATCACTGTCCGAGAACCGCTTCATTTTCTTGCCTTGACCTATCTTTGAGCTCTTAAGATGCACAGCCTGATTTTGATTGGGGGGTGGTCGATGACCTCCATGGTAGTGATCACTTTCCCATTCAAATATCATTTTCAGGGCAACTGCCGCCTGAGAGACCACCTCAGTGGTGCTTGGCACGGGCGCGGTGGCCTGCATTTCAGGAAATGACTGAATTCTCTATCTCAGTCGAGGAGTTTAGGTCGGTGGATGAGGCCGTTGAGTTCTTCTCCGGCAACCTCATCGCCGCCCGCCTGACTACTATTCCTAGGACGTCTGGCCTTTTTGCACGCCGACCACTCCCATGGTGGTCGGCCGAGTGTGAGACGGCCCTCAAACAGAAGCGTTATGCCTACATGCGCTATAAGCGCCGCCCGAACGATTTCACTGTCGCTGAATTTCGTCGGGCTAGGGCTAGGTTCCGGTATATTTCGAAGCACGCCCGCCGCTCTTCTTGGCGGGCATACGTGTCTTCACTTAACGGGAAGACCCCTTTAGCTGAGGTGTGGAAGCGAGTAAAAAGGATTCGGGGCAAGTTCTCGCAGGACCCCCCTCCCGTTCTCCAGGAGAATGGGACGGCAATCTCGGACCCCGCGTCCGTGGCAGAATCCTTCGCAACCGCTTTTTCTGCATTCTCTAGCCGTGATGCTGCTCCGCCAGCATTCAATGCACGTCGTGATGTCGCGGAAGGCCGCCGGCTGGACTTTACCTCCAGAGGCGGAGAACCCTTCAACGACAAGTTTACTGTAAGCGAGTTGCGTTCCGCTCTCGCTTCGTGCGCGGACACCGCCCATGGTCCGGACGATGTCCCGTACGCCATGCTTCGACATCTAGGTGAGCGAGGCATGGCCTTTCTGTTAGATTTGTTCAACAGGATCTGGGTGGAAGGTCTTCTCCCAGACTCCTGGCGAATCGCTACTGTGCTTGCCTTTCGCAAACCGGGGAGAGATCACTCTACTCCGACCGGTTTCCGCCCAATCTCTCTAACCTCTTGCGTGTGCAAGTTGATGGAGAAATTGGTTAATGTTAGATTAGCCTTTTTCATGGACAGCGGAGGCCATCTGTCTTCCGCACAGTGCGGCTTCCGCAAGTTCCACTCCACGTCGGATGCTCTGCTCCGACTGGAAAATGCCGTCTGCGAGGCTTTCCTTCGTAGACAGCACTACGCAACGGGGTTTTTCGATCTGGAGAAGGCCTATGATACCGCATGGTGATACGGTATCATGGAGACTCTCCACACGATGGGGGCGAGGGGACGCCTCCCAATTTTTATATCTGAATTTTTGCGAGATCGTCGATTCCGCGTACGGGTGGGGGGAGCCCTCTCCGGCCCAAAGGAGCAGGAAGAGGATGTCCTGCAGGGAAGTGTCCTCAGTGTCACACTCTTTGCCCTGAGCATCAACGGCATCACCTCGGTGCTGCCGGAAGATGTTCTCGCTACGCTCTACGTGGACGACTTTTCGATCTCTTTTGGCGCTGCCCAGATGCCAACTCTGGAGCGTCGACTCCAACAGGCATTGAACCGCGTCTCTCGCTTCCGAAGCGCACAGGTTTCGGTTTTCTTTGGCCAAGACTAAGGTGGTGCACTTCTGCCGCCATCCACGGCTTCACCCCGACCCAGATTTGTTTCTTAATGGGGTGCGCCTGGATGTGGTTGAGTCGCACCGTTTCCTTGGTCTTGTATTCGACCGACGCCTCACCTGGGAGGCTCATATTCGCAGCCTTAGGGTCTCTTGTACCCGCGCCATGGACATTCTCCGTTCCGTGACGTTCAGCGCTTGGGGCGCTGATAGGGCTACTGCCTTACTTTTTTATCGATCCTTTGTTCGTTCGAAGCTCGACTACGGATGCGAGTTTTATGCATCCGCAGCCGAGCGTTTATTGCGGAAGGTGGATTCGATCCACCACACCGGCCTTCGCCTTGCGACCGGTACCTTCCGCACTTCCCCCATTGAGAGCCTGTTGGTCGATGCTGGGGAGATGCCACTCGCTCTGCGCCGCGTGCAGTGTATCACGACTGTACGCGCGAGCCCGGCGCCTCCCTCAGTCGCCAACAGCTCTCACTGCATCCGCAGCTGATCTCGATGGTACCTATGCCGTCGAGATACGCCAGTCATACCCTAAGCCTTTTGGGTTTAGGGCCAGGAAACTCCTTCGAGAGGTAGATATCGCTCTCGGGCCGGTGGCGCCCCTGGTTTTGTCCAGGACGCCACCCTGGAGGGTACCACATTTGGCTATTTGTCGCCACGCCTCTGCTCCCAAAGCTTGTACTGCGCCGGGAGTATTGCGTTCGACCTTTTTGGAGCACACATCGTGTCACGCTGGAACCGTGCCAGTGTATACGGATGGCTCCAAGTCCCAAGAGGGGGTCGGCTTCCACGCCGTATCCCCTCTGTTTGAAGTCAGTGGGGCTCTACCAGGCGCTGCGTCTGTCTTCACGGCCGAGCTGGTGGCAATACACCACTCGGTACGGGAGATTACGCGACGTGCCTCGGTTCGGAGACCGGATTGTGATCTATAGCGACTCACAAAGCGCCCTGAGTGCTCTCGGGGCATTGGAATCTCCGCATCCCCTGGTTCGCGATATCCGTGACGCCACTTGTTTGGCGAGCCGGGCAGATGTCGAGATTATCTTCTGCTGGGTTCTTGGACATGTAGGAATTGCGGGGAATGAGCGCGCCGATGAGGGCGCCAAAGAGTCCGCGAGGACTCTGCGACCGGACCAGCGTTTCGCTCTTCCTCACACCGACTACATGGCAGGAATACGGGCAGCTCTTCGGACTGCTTGGCAAAGAAGATGGGAGACGGTCGAAGGGAACTTAAAGTTGCGTGCCATTGCGCCGCGACTGTTCCCATGGACCTATCCCCCAATGCCGCGGCGGCTTCAGGTTGCTTTCTGTCGTCTTCGAATCGGACACACTCGTGTGACGCATCGCTATCTGATGGAGCGCTCGCCTGCGCCCTACTGGGAAGACTGCCTTGTCCCCCAGACTGTTCGGCACATTCTTGTCGAATGTCCCACTCTGGGTGATCTTCGCGCACGATACCTGTCTCGGTACCGGGATGGGCGGGGTCGCTACCGCCTGTCCCTTGTACTTGGGACGAGTGCGTGCACCATGACTGGTGGACTTATTGACTTTTTGGGGGAGGCCGGCCTTCTCCCTTTCATTTAACCCGGTTTTATTGTTGTTGTTGTTTTTGTTATTGCTTTGTTATTGTTATTTCTTTTTATTGTTGTTTCCTGTTGAGTTTTTTTGAAGTAGCCTAGAACTAGGCTGTTTGTTTACTGCAACTTATTCCTAAGTCGGCAGTCGCCAGATAGCCCCCTTAATAAAAAAAAAAAAAAAAAATCCTGGATATGTGGGAATTGCTGGGAATGAGGGCGCCAAAGAGTCTAGACCAGCGTTTCGCTCCTCCTCACACCGACTACATGACAGGAATACGGGCAGCGTTCCAGGCTGTATGGCAAAGAAGATGGGAGAGGGTTGAGGGGAACCTAAAGTTGCGTGCCATTTCGCCGCGGCTGTTCCCATGCCCCCCCCCCCCCCCCGCACCCTTCCAATGCCTCGACGGCTTCAGGTTGCTTTGTGTCGTCTACCCGAATCGGACACACTCGCGGGTCACACCGCCATTGGATGGAGCGCTCGCCAGCGCCCTACTGGGAAGACTGCCTTGTCCCCCAGACTGTTCGGCACATTCTTGTTGAATGCCTCAGTCTGGGTAGTCTTCGTGCACGTTACCTGTCCCGGTACCGGGGCGAGCGGAGTCGCTACCGCTTGTCCCTCTTGTACTTGGGACACTGACGTGTGGACTTTACGACTTTTTGGAGGAGACTAGCCTCATCCACTTGATTTGTCCTTTTTTTTGTGCTTCTTTTTTGTAGGTCGCATGTTCCTGCGTAGAGAGGAGGCGGGCCTACCCCCGACGCAGGACCATGCTTCCTTCTTGTCCTTTTACTTTTTATCGTTATTTGTTAGTTACATATTATTATTTGTTTTTTTAATATCGTTTAGTAGTAGGCTGTGTTGTGTACGGCAACTTATGCCCAAGTAGGCAGTCACCAGGTGGTCTACCACAATGAAAAAAAATAGCCTTTTCCTAAAAAGGGAAAATCCTCCAAGGCAGCAGGAGGCAAAAAGAGACCACCCCCATCGTCTGGATAGTCGCACCATGCGGTAATAATAACAACAACAAATAATAATAATTCATCAAATGGGCCCAGAAATAGCCAATAGGAAAGGTGTTGCGCTCCAACAAGAAACCTCCAGATCAGATGTGTCCCTGGCTAGCCCCACATGAACTTGGGTGGGTGTTCTTACCATATCCACCCTATTCCCCCGACATTGAACCCTATGACTTTCCTTTATTTAGTTCCCTCCAAAATTCCTTGAGCGGACAATCACTTATTGATTTAGAAACTGTCAAAACAACCTGGACCACTTCTTTTTCTCCCAGGCAGCCCAATTCCCAATTCTACACAGATGGAATTATGAAGCTGCCAAATAGATGAAGTGAAGTCATTAATAAAAATGGAGTTTACTTTGCTGAATAATAATACAAATAAATTTATTTTAATCCCATCCTCCAGAGACACTCACAACTTTTCAGGATGACTTCAAAAGTTAGTACTGTGATCTTTGAGGCAATTATAAAACCTATCTTACATAAACTTTTGTATTTTTAGTCTCACTCACGCGACTCTATATAAGAAATTATGCCGTTCCATCGGTCGGTCAGTCGGATGGTAACCATTTTACTTTTCAATAAGTTTTTTGGCAATAACATCATAACTATTTGGCCTATTCTAACACAATTTGAAACCCTTATGTTGTTTTACATTCTCTTTTGAGTGATAGAATTGTCAATGTCCTCCCAAGGTTAATCCCAGACATATTTGGCAATATTAACTATTCTGCCTATTCTAACAAAATTTGAAACTCTTATGTTGTTTTACATTCTCTTTTGAATGATATAATTGCCAATGTCCTCCCGAGGTTAGTCCCGGAAATATTCAGCAATAACTTCGTAACTATTCAGCCTATTCTAACACAATTTGAAACCCTTATGTTGTTTTACATTCTCCTTTGAGTGATAGAATTGTCAATGTCCTCCCAAGGTTAATCCCAGACATATTTGGCAATATTAACTATTCTGCCTATTCTAACAAAATTTGAAACTCTTATGTTGTTTTACATTCTCTTTTGAATGATATAATTGCCAATGTCCTCCCGAGGTTAGTCCCAGAAATATTTAGCAATAACTTCGTAACTATTCAGCCTATTCTAACACAATTTGAAACCCTTATGTTGTTTTACATTCTCTTTTGAGTGATAGAATTGTCAATGTCCTCCCAAGGTTAATCCCAGACATATTTGGCAATATTAACTATTCTGCCTATTCTAACAAAATTTGAAACTCTTATGTTGTTTTACATTCTCTTTTGAATGATATAATTGCCAATGTCCTCCCGAGGTTAGTCCCAGAAATATTTAGCAATAAATTTGTAACTATTCAGCCTATTCTAACACAATTTGAAACCCTTATGTTGTTTTACATTCTCTTTAGAATAATCTAATTGCCAAGGTTTTCCTAAGCTTAGTCTGGAAATTATTAAAAGAAAACTTACTGAAGGTTTTGAAGGTCCTAAGTCAGAATAATTGAGACCATGCGACTTGGTCTGTTGACCTTGTTAATGGTATTCTAAGCACTTCTAATATTATCTAGTGAAAGTAGAATGTTTTGGTTCTATTTTTACCACTAATTTCTAGGTTTCGGTACAAGATACAGATCCTACATAATTAAACTTGTAGATTATAATTGTAATTTGTCATTTTGTAGTGGATTTTGCCCTCATCTTTGCCTTTCTTTTACAAGTCTAATAATTATTATTCATAGGTAAGTTGCCCCATTCGTTGCTCTCCCTGTGGATGAGAGCCGTCATCCTGGCTACTGAAATGCAAATAAAGATCAGAATGACAATTGCTGGTGAGCCAAAAGGCACTAGAGGCCGGTCCTCATTTGGGTGGGGAGTTGGGGAATACCTAGTATTTTTTTTATACCGACCAGTAATCATAGAACGCTCTGTGGTCTCGGGAGTAGGGATCACATTCCATCTTAGAGTGAAGCTGGATGTAAATATCACTTAAGGGGATACTAGAACCCTATTAGCAGAGTTCTGGAACAGAGAGGGTGTGTTGATGTGTGCGGATGACATGTGGAGCAGCTCTGTACTCAGGAAGGGGATTGGTTTGACACTTCCATCCTCTCTGTAGTTTTATGGCCATACTCAGTGTTGAATATTGTACCCTGAGGTGAGAAGTCCAATCGTGTATTCTTAGAACATAAGAAAAGGAGTACAAAAGGCTAATCAATAGCCTATATAAGGCAGCTCACTTTCCCATTACCCAAGTCACTGGCACCTAGCCTCCTCCATAAATATATCCCTAAGTTCAGTCCCACTGAGTAGCCTCCTCCATAAATATATCCCTAAGTTCAGTCCCACTGAGTAGCCTCCTCCATAAATATATCCCTAAGTTGAGTCCCATTCAGCACCCTCATCCATAAATATATCCCTATGTTCTGTACCGCATAGTCAAGATGAGGCCTAACTAATGCCAGGTACAGTTTCAGAATGACAGCAGCACTCTTATTACTTACACTCCTCCTAATTAACCTTAATGCTCTATTAGCTTTAATCCTAGTACTTAAGCACTGCTCTCTAGGTCTGAGGTCAGAACTTACCAGGACACCTAAGTCTCTTTCTTATTCTGACCTTGCTAAGACTCTCCCATTCAATTTATCATTATTCAGGGGGTTACACCTACCTATACTAAGTGCACTACACTTGCTTATGTTAAAGTGCATTTGCCATTGGGATAGTTTGGTCAATTTATCGTGCAATACCTCAGCATTGGAGTCATGGAGACGGATCCTATAAGTTTATCAAACTTTAGTGTCATCTGCAAAGTTGCTCAGGGTGTTACGTATACCTATGGCAAGATCATTAATATAAATCAAGAGCAACACCAACCCTCAAAGCCCAGTGGTAACATTCCCCTACTCTTATTTAATCTCATCTATACCAGGGGTGGGCAACCTTTTTGAGAGTGCCTGCCAAAAGTGGCCAAATATCTAACAAAATTTTTTCCACGTGCCAACCAAATTTTTTTGAGAACGTATTATTTGATATCTCTTAAGCATTTGAAGAACTTTTTTAAATAATAAAGAATCATCCAAGAGCAGTAAAGACACATATTGTAAGTCATTATGTAAATTATGTAAAATTGACTGAATGAAAAAGATTATAACACGCTTTACGAAAAGGTTCTTTTTGTGGATTTTTTCATTAGCCTCTAAGTATAACTGTAACTGCAATACCTATTCACACAATTTAACGACTATTATTAACATCAACACAAAAAATTAAATGATATTTTTTTTGATTAATTAGTTATTATTTTTTCCCAGTTATACCTTTGTATTACTAAATCACAGTAAAAGGTTACTAACAGATAATCTTTTGCTTATTTTAAATCCTTTACAATTGATGTATAAAAAAAGAAAATATATTTATTTACCTTCAAAACTACATTCAAACAACCACTTTCAAAAGAAAACATCAGATAAAACTAGAGTCAGAAGACTTGACTCTTTCTATATATTATTTTTCAGCGGGATTTCTGCTGCTGTATCAGTGATGACAGATTTTATATTGGGTTTATATATAGTAACCTTAAGAGATATGCATGCACTACTAGTTTCATCCATCAGGTTACTCCTCTTACGAAACTCAACAAAGTTCATCCCTGAGAACAAAGACTCATAAGCATATGTAGACGAAAACATGGATAGTAATGCTGTTGCAAGGTTCTTTAAACAGATAATTTTCTGGAATAGTATTCTAAATCCTTAATATTTCGTTTTCCACATTTCTCTCTGTTACTCCCGTCTCTAATTGCTCCTTTTTCACTATTTTCTAAGTCAACTCTAAGGTCAACAAATTTTTTGTTTCCAAATTGAGCTACTTTGAAATTCAATCAAGTGCATTTCAAATCATCCATGTCTATCCAATGAAAACATTTGCAAGTTTAGTTCATCCAGTTTGATACTGTCTGGAAACTTAATGAATTTTGCTGTCTCTTCCAGTTCTCTAAACCTAGCAAATCTTGCAAAGAACTTCCCAACACTTGCCTCAATAATTTTTACAAACAGCTTTTAAAGACATTGGCGGTCTGTTATGTCATCTTTCGGGAGATCATCGATGTACCTCTTTGTGTTTGGAAAGGATCTGTATTTCTCATCATTCTACATCCTTCTTAAAAACCTCTTTAAAAAAAACCGGTAACCTGTGCTTTCGCGTGCCACATTTGACACGCGTGCGAAGGGTTGCCCGCCCCTGATCTATACTAACCCTTTGCTGTTTGTTACTGCCATGACTGAATCCACCTAAAAATACTTCCATCGATCCTATGCGCTTTAACTTTATTCAAAAGTTGTAGGCATGTCGTCACTCTGTGGAAATCCTTAATAAAATCCAAATAAACAATATTGTAATTCTTATTTACATCAGCTGCATTGTATACCTTTATATAAAAAGACAGTAAATTAGACAAACACACTTTGTCTCTAGTAAAACTTGTTGTTTCCTTAATTAACTTATGTTTATCTAATTGATCCCTAATAGATTTTGCTATTACAGATTCCAAAATTTTCCCCATCACTGATGTCAAACTCTTAAGAATAGGTATCATATTAGTTTCCTTCTATCCATTGGTACAATGCCACTCTCTAATGATTTTCTAAGTATGTATGCTAGAAGCTCACTTAGCACATCTTTACATTCCTCATTCTCTTCCTCTTTACCCCTGAAGACCAAGGTCCCCTCTGGTACTATTAGATTATCCTTGAGTGTAAATGCTGACAAAATACTTATTTGACATCCTAGTCATTGTATGACTATCATTCAGTAAATTCTCCATCTGTATTCTTAATTGGGCCTATTTTATCTCCAGTATTAGTTAATTACATATAATTGAAAGAAACCTTTGGAGTATTCCTTTCCCTTAACAATTGATCGTCACCATTTTTTATTTTCCTATAAATGCCCCTTTTAATGTCAATATAATGCTTAATTTTCCTAATGTCAATATAATGCTTAATTTTATCTGGCATCCATTTATGCCTGGTTCCAATTTCCCTAACTGGAATATTCATATTCTGCCCAATAAATAACTGGTCAATCATTGTCTCATATTCTTGGTCTTCATTATTCTTCTCTACCTGAGAGTTATCTTTCCCCTTGAATGCTCCCGTTGACCTCACATTTCCTGACCTGTCCTACCTTGCTAGTCCCCAAACAACCATCTCCAGGTACCTCCAGACCATTATAATTTGCTTTTCTAAAGTCTGGGATTTTAACTTTATTTATTGTACTGAGAACCCTGTTCCCTTTTAACTTAAATCTAATTTTGCAATGGTCGCTATTTCTTAAATTTCCCCCATCTTCATATCGCTAATACTCTCCTCCCAAATCCTTAGAACTAAATCACCCCTGGAGGATTGGTTTATAACATGAGAAAATTATCCTGCATCATGGTTTGTCAAAAAACTAAATCATGCAATACACATAGCAATAATATATACACAAATTGATATTACAATAGAGTACTGTATACAGGCATGGTCCCCACATTTTAGACACGATATTAACCTTCTCGAGTCAGTGCAACGGAGGGCAACAAAGATTATTCCTTTCCTGAGGCACCTTGAATATATAGATAGACTGAGGGTATTAAATATGTTCTCGTTCGAAAGGAGGTGTGTGAGAGGGGATATGATTGAGCTCTTTAAATTTTTTTCTGCGATAGATAAATTGGATGTTAGCAAGTTTTTTGAGTTAGATGATGGAAATCGGACTAGAGGTCACCACTTGAAAATTAAAAAGCAAGGGTGTAGGTTGGATTTAAGAAAATATTTTTTCACCAATAGAGCGGTAGACTTTTGGAACAAATTGCCGCCAAGGGTAGTAGGTAGTTCAAATCTAAATGTATTTAAGAGTAGGTTGGATGAGTTTATGGGGAGTGAAGGTTGTGATGGTTCCTAAGTTTTGTATATATTAATATTGTTTGTATATATCTATAGCTGCATGATTTAGTTGTTGACAAGCCTTGATTGGTGATACCCTTGTTTCTGGACGCAATCCTCTGGATATAGTTTTCCTGGGAGTTTGGGTGCCTTAAAAAAGAGGCCGTTTGACTTGGATGACCTATGATGAGCCCTTATGGCTTTTGTCATCTGTTATATTATATTGCGGGGGACTTTGATTTTGTCTTCCCCTGGTGATGGTGCTTTTTGTGGGTGGGTTTTGACGGAGGTGGATGACCTTTGATAGGCCCTTGTGGCTTTTGTCATCCATGAAATTGTTATTTTATGTTATGTGATTTGCCCCAATACAACTTAAAAACCATGATAACCTACCCTTTTTCATATACTCACCTAACCTGCACTTCAAAACATTTAGGTTTGGAGTGCTTATTGTCTCCGTGGTAAACCATTCCAGTGATCTACCACTCTGTGAAAAAATACTTTTCTCCAACCTACACCTCTGTTTTTTAATTTCCAAGTTGTGGCCTCTAGTCCTATTACTAACTTTCAACTCAAAGAAGTCGCTAAAATCCAACTCATCCCCCTTCCCCCAACAAATTTTAAAAGCTTATTCATATCCCCTCATGCACACCTTCCAAATGAGAACATATTTAGCACCATAATTATTTGTAAGAGACTTTCTTTAATATGGAGTTCCTCAAAATAACACCATAAAGAACTCTGAACAGACAAATGAAATGTAATTGTTATTATATAGAGAATGTTCATTGGTAAATATGGATAAGAATAGCAGGTTAAAATAAGCTTATTATTATTAGTGGCAAATGCTTAAAGATAAACTTCTCAATAAATTTTGTAACATCTTCAGAAACACACATACAGAAAAGAGCTTTCAAGGAATCATGATACCAACCTTGAACATCTGTTACATAGCATTTGAATAAAACCACACAAGATTTAACTTAGTACACCAACTGATATAGATATCAGACTGAAAATAGGCAGTACATACAACCAAACTAAAATCACCAGAGTAATATTTTGCTCTTGTGTTTGATACAATGGCATTTTCATTGGGTAAAGGGTTAAAATTACTTCATTTACAATAACCTCAAAACTTATGATAGTGTGACTGTACATTGCCTCTAATTTTAATGGAATTGTTCAGGTTGCTAAACAACACCTGGCTAGCGATTCAGCTGGCCCTGTCCCTTTCTACAAGCGCGCTCTTATTGCCGGTATTGCTGGGGCTTGCGGTGGATTTGTGGGAACTCCGGGAGACATGATCAACGTCCGGATGCAAAATGACATAAAACTGTCTCCTGAACTCAGAAGAAAGTGAGATAAGAGGTTTGGAATTCTTTTGTGTTGGGAGTGGGCTTCTTCTAATATTCATTTGTTTTGACTTTTGCACCAAAGAATTCAAGTCTCTGTCAAAATGAACAAATTAAGCTGTGTGATCCATCTAAATTTTTCATAGGCAGATCTTGTCATTTGACAAGCCAAGCCTTTTTAAGCAGTTCAGAGACAATCTTTAGATGTAGTTTATAGGGTGTTGTTGACTTAGATGACCTATGATAGTCCCTGGTGGCTTTTCTCCTCCCTTAAATGGTTATGTTTTTATGATTCTTTTTTAAGCAGTTGTGGCATGATTTAGTTTTTGACCAGCCATGATGGTGATGCCTTTTTAAGCTGTTCAAATGCAATCTTGTGAATGCAGTTTATGTGGTGCTGTTGACTTAATTGTCTCTGATAGGCCCTTGTGGCTTTTGTCATCCATTGAATTATGTTATGTTTTAGTTATGTATAGAAATTATGTATCAATAGTGAGCCTTGCTTTGTACATATTAGTTATACAAGTATTGTAATTTTTTTCATAATTGCCTCACCTGCTTTTGCATTTTAGTTCCTACTCCGTATGGAGTTTTTACTATATACCAACCACTTGTATGCTTATATTATGCCATAAATTTCAAACATCTTCCAGTGTGACTCTTCCGCAAAAATTGAAATCATCAATCTATTGATTCTTTTCTAATGAAGCAGCACATTTTAGATTGCTCTTTTTTCCACTTGTTTCATGCCATCTTTATTCACCTGCACAATGAGTTTCTTATCGCTTCAAGGCACAGCGAAGCATCCTCCTTCATTTCAGTCTGGTGGATTGTTTCAGGAGAATTGAATGACCTAGTCCCTATCGCATCAGGTAGTATGTTTGGGTTACTTTGAAACGCTTTCACTTCCTTAACTCCATTACTTGCTTTCTGAACCTCCTTTTAGAAGTATAACGTGGCCCTATCCTCATTGGTTTGTCCCTCTTTTTAAAATTAAATATCCATATTTTAGTTTATCATATTCCATCGAGTTCTCATCTCTTCCACTCACTCCAATAAGTCTCCTGCCATAGCAAACTCAATTTATATTTTATTTTTCCCATCTCTTAACTTTATTTCTATCCTCAGATTTAGCCACCCTATCTTAACCTTTTCGCTTTTTATCCTATTTAGTGCCACATTTCTCACTACTAGGAATCTCCCTGCGCTATGAGGTCAGACCTTAACCCCATCAGTGAGGTTTTTTAGTCTTAAGTGCCATGCCTTTATTTCTCATATCTTTATGCTTGAAATTGCCTTTAGGATATATGCTTATGCACAGGTGTAGTTAAGAAGTCAAATAAGCGGCAGAAATCAAGAAAGTACTGGAGAAACAATGCTGCAAAGGGTACAAAGGCCTATTACTGCAAATTGCTGTTCTATTGTCTATTTTCACGTAATAAATGATACATATAGAATATAATGATTTCTAGATAATGTCCTCTTCCTTTCTAGATTGATGACCTCCTCCCCTTAGTGTTCCACCTCGGTGCTCACAACGTGATGCGTTCCAGTCCCAGGAATTCCTCGATCTTTTTTCCCCTTTCCTTCTCATTATCACCCACTAGTTAACTTAGTTGTGCTTTTCCCCACCTAATAGTTAAAAAAGGGTCCTTTGATCTCCTGAATTAATATCTCCTTATATTTTGTTGTCTTCCTTATGTGATATTCTGGCTTATCCTTCATTTGAAGGAAAATTGTTTGGGATTGTTTTCCCCTTTCTGTTCCCATTTAGTCTTTTTTGTTTGTTGGAACAACCATGAATGCAGACCATTATTTGATTGCAACATTAATTACTCCTGGAAAAAAATTCCTCTTGCTCGGTGTGCATGTAGCTTAGCATCTGCTTCCATATTTGCTTCCTCCACACTTGACAATGGACTAGTCTTTTCGGCATCATTTATAATGTTCCCTTTCTACTTCTTTAATGGCTGAGGTTCACCACCCGTCTCATCTCTGAGATAAAAATTACACTGCATTTCACTGTTTTTCAATGGCTTCTGCTTCAGATCTCACTGATTGCCTCTTGCATTTGTCCACCTCTGGTTGATTGGAATTTGCTGCTTTCCTCCTAGATGTAGTTTGTTGCTTGATTACTAACAGTTTGTTTTGGTGTCCATTTGATTATTTTGATTGTTTTGTAGATGGGTAGGGTGTCTGAGACTTTAATTCATTATATTGTTGTTGTTTTTATTTACTTTTGAAAATCTTACTGTTTGTAGTTTCCAAAGAAGCTTAACTTATCTAGGATTACTATTTTGATTTATCTTTTTTAGGATTTCATGTTTGTATCATCCTTGTATTTTCAGGATTTGCTCTTTCAAGCTTAAAATTCCATATATATATTGGTGGATGCATCCCCTAATTTGGCCAAGAAAGGACCACTAGAATACTATTAATAATGGCTCTCGCTATGTTTACCTTTGAATCCTTTCTGACTTGTTTTAGTTGTCTATGGACTTTGAGTTCAGACACACTCTTGCATGTTGACTCAGATGACCTCTAATTGGCCCTTTCAGCTTTTGTCATCCATTGAATTATGTTAAGTGAGGAAGGAACAGTTTTGGTAGTAAATTGAGGTTGGGAGAGGTTCCTCCACAACACTATTAAATGTAAGGAGAGTGCCATCACACATTCAGAGTTATTCAATTTGAAAGTGTAATATTGATTTTGTCGCTTTTAATTAGTTCAGAATCACATTTTTCTATGATCTTTCATACTAATTAATCTGATGAGATTTCTTTTCATTATTTTAAATGGTTCATCAATCATTAACTCCTCTCTCCTTTACGCATTCCACTGTTCATTACTTATCCCTTTCTTATCCCACGTTTGTAGTATGTGCCTCTCTCTCTCTCTCAAGTAGGGGGAGAGGTGACGCCCCCTTGTTGCGGGAAGAGAGCTTGTGTGTACCTTTGACTTTTCGAGCTATGTCGGCGGGGGTACCTCTTTTGGGTACCCCTGGTCGGGCTTCCCTTGTCGATTTGGTCGGAAACGAGGTTCCAGCCTAAGTGCGTCATTCTTTTTTCTACTCTATCCTTCTCCTTTTTCACTTTTATCCTATCTCTTCAACTTATTATATAAAAAGAAAAAAAACTAAAAAAACAAAAACCCCTACTACTATCAAGTCATTCTCACCCTTTTTTCAATCTTTCTAAATATAAGGACCTGGCAGCTACCTCACGCATCAGAAGAGAGGCTTTGGAACCTCTATAAACAACGCCAATTGACGCTCACTGGTTGCAAGAGACTAGGACTAGAGGTGTCCTAGGCGTTGGGGCACGATGAATGGGATGAGGGTAGTGCCCCGTTAACCCCTTCCCTGGCGCGTAATTATTGACCATTCCCAGTGACCGTTGATGGGTGCCTCTGGTAACATCGGTCAGAGGTGATGGCCCTTTGTTCCCAGGTTGGTTGCCAGGCCAATAAAAAGCCTTGGGTCGAGTTCCTTGGTGTGGCGGGATATCCATTGAACGCTACTCCAAGATCCTGGCCGTTGTGAAGGGAACTAGTAGGAGTTTAGTAAGGGGCGTGCTTCATTGTTGTTCACCTGGTGACAAATCGATGGCGCCTTCGGGGACCGTCAGTGCTGCTTGGTTGGGAGCCACGGCACGCCGAGGTTTGACGACTCGGTCGGACGAACAGCAGCACATGGAGCATGCCTTCTGAAAGATCCGAAACCTCTCCGATGGATAGGCGGGAGCGACTCACATGGGGAGAACTCACCAATCCCCTTTTTTACTATTGATTGGTGGCAAAGTTTTGAGAGAGAGAAAGTGTTCAAAATGACAGGAAAAAAAGGTCCAGCTGCACTCAAATATACATTTGCGATATGCCAGAAGGATAAGTGGTGCATGGACTTCCCGGAAGGATGTTTTTCGAAATGCCACCCAGGAAGTATATGCACCGACTGCATCCTTAAAGGAGAGGTCCGAGAGGCAGTGGCATACTGCAATGAACTCAAGGATCTCTTCACAACCTCTGAAGAAAAATCTAGGGCGCTGGAAAGTAAAATACAGATGCTAGAAATGCAGCACACGCTTCAGATTCGGCGTCTCAAGGAGAAAATCCTAGAGCTAGCCTCTAAACTAGAGGCCCAGTCAGCTCAAGCTCGAGACGAAACTCCCACTGACTTAGGTGGTTCCACCGATGTGACTCCAGCTCAAGGAGCTGAAACTGCATTGGCAGTCCCACTTCAACCATGCGGAGAAGCCAATGAGAAAAAGAAGAAGAAGAAAAATGTAGAGATGCAAGAGGAAAGCGGCAAGTCGCTTCCGAAAGGAAAGACTAAGTCGTCTGTAGACAAATGTGCAAGAATCACCCTTATTGGTGATTCTCAAGCCGGGGTCTGCAGCCCCTGCTAGCGGCCCGCCTTCGCACTAATGTGAAGGTAAGCTGCCTGCCAGGATGTGGTAACCACCACATCAGAGTAGAGGCTGAGAAATCACAGATTTCTGAGAGCTCAGTCGTTGCTCTGATAGTCAGTGGAAACGACCTCTACCTGAGAGGAGGTAGGGTAGGCCCTACAGATAATATCCTCCACACGGTCATGGGTGCCATGGACGACTGTGGGCTGAAAACCCACAAGCGTGTTGTAGTCGGGATACTCCCGAGGAGAGGTCCAACACGGACCGCTCACTCGATGAACGTCTCTTTAAACCGGTGCCTGGCACATTTGTGTACAGCAGAGGGGGTCTTTTTTGTGGACCCGTACCGCACCTTTTATGGTAGAAATGATATCTACCAAAGGGATGGGGTACATCTTTCCTTTAAAGGAAAGGCCTTTCTGTCGAACATCATCCAGGATGTCGTAGAGAGGACCCAAAGGAGTATCCGGCCCAGAGTGAGGGCAGACGTACGCCCCTGTCACTCAAGGAACGTTCTTCTCAGAGGTCGCAAAGAGGGGTGCCTCCTCGCCAACAAACAAGCCGGGAAACGGAAGAGCGTAGGGAGTCCTACAGTCGGGGACTCCCTGAAAGTTCTTCTGTTCAATTCGAGGTCAATCAGGAACAAGTTTCCTGAGCTCCGTGGCCTCGTAGCGACGGAATAACCCGAAATTGTAGCTATAACAGAATCGTGGATAAAAACCGAGACTTTGAAGGCGAATTCACGGTTCCTGGCTACCAACTCTTCCACAAAGATAGGCCAGACAGAGATGGTGGCGGTGTAATGTTGTATGTCAAGGATACAATCAAATCTACGAACTCCAACGTTATATCCGATCACGAGCTTCTAGGCGTTGACCTAGAGATAGGTCCTGTCAGATACAGGACCCTGCTGCTTTACAGACCCCCTTCCCAACCCGTTGAGAAGGACAGGGAACTGTACCAGCTGCTGGGTGAGCTTGTTCAAGGCAGAGTGTGCATCGTTATGGGCGACTTCAACAGACAAGTTGACTGGGAAACCAGAGCAGCCTGTGGCGAGAGCGCGCTACTCCTGGAGTTCGCCAACAACGAGTTCCTCACTCAATGGGTCAGAGAACCGACGAGAGGAGACAATATCCTCCACTTGGTCTTCACCTTTGAGGATGATATTGTTGAGGATCTTTCTGTAGGCGAAGATCTCGGTGGCAGTGATCACCAGCTAGTTAGATTTAGCGAGAAGATCCCGAAGGTAAGGTCTGTTGCCAGTCAATCAAGGAAACTTGCCTTGAGAAGAGCAGACTTTGCAAGCCTTCGTGCTGGGCTGACTGATGTAAGGCTAGCGGTATGCGAAGATGTTGACTCGTGGAACAACTTAAAAAATTAGTTCATGAATCTTCAATCAAGTTGCATCCCTCTGAAATGCCTCCGTCGGTCTTCTGTTCAACCAAAGTGGTTTAATCGAGAAATCGGCCAACTGCTTAGGGAGAAGAGAAATGCGTACCGGCGATCGAAGATCTCGGGTGCCTTTGACGAGTACCGGAGGCTAGCCAGAAGAGTGAAGTCCAGCATAAGGGCGGCTAAGCGTACTGAGGAACTCCGAGTGGCGAGACTCTGCAAGGAGAATCCCAAGGAGTTCTTCGGCTATGTAAATAACCGTAAACCAATCCATCGTAGGATTTAGCCCTTAATGGACCAGGAGGGTGTATTAACTCACTCATATGCAGAAAATGCTAACCTGCTCAATGACTACTTCTCTTCAGTGTTTACTAAAGAGTGTGGTCCCATCCCCCAGCCCACGGATTCCTACTCGGGGGGGGGGGGGGAAAGCTGGAGGCCATGGACTTCACCGAAGGAGAAATAAAGAAAAAGATCGCTGACCTAAAGACGAATAAGTCCCCTGGACCGGACGGGTTTCTATTCAAGGTGTTGAAGGAAGTGTGCGATGAAGTATCACGACATCTGTGCGCTATCTTTAACATGTCAATCCGGACCGGATGCGTTCCTAGAGACTGGCGTGAGGCGGAGGCGACTCCGATCTTCAAGAAAGGAGACCTCAGCCATCCGTCAAACTACTGACCCATCAGTTTGACTTCGATAGTCGGTAAACTCATGGAAAGCATGATAGTGGACAAGATAACGTCTTATTTAGAGTCAAACCTGCTACTGAAGAGTTCCCAGCACGGCTTCCGAAGGCAACTGTCATGCCTGACGAACCTTGTGGAATTCTTCCACTTCGTGTTCAGTGAGCATGATCGGGATAAAGCGGTGGATGTTGTGTACCTTGACTTCCAAAAGGCCTTTGACAAGGTACCACACCGCCGCCTTCTCCGGAAAGTGCGTGCGCAGGGCATAGACGGCAAGGTAGCAGGTTAGATAGAGAGCTGGCTAAGTGACAGACGGCAACGAGTAGTGGTGAATGGACGGGCCTCTGCATGGGCGCCCGTATCTAGCGGTGTCCCTCAAGGTTCCGTCCTGAGACCACTACTGTTTATTTATTCTCTATGTCAACGACATGGACGGTGACATGGTTGCCAAAATCTCTAAATTTGCCGACGACACCAAGCTTGGTATCAATGTGGCAAAGGAGGGGAACACTGCCCGCCTCAGAGGACCTTCAAAGGATTGGGGAGTGGTCGGACACGTGACAAATGCCTTTCAACGTGGGGAAATGCAAAGTAATGCATATCGGCCACCGAAACCCCAAATCTCAGTACATCCTTAAGGGCACTGCTCTTGAATCGAGTGACACTGAGAAGGATTTGGATGTAACTATCACTAGCGACCTCAAGTTCTCGAAATAGTGCATCGAGGCAGAGAAGAAAGCCCAAAGGATGTTAGGCTACATAAAGCGCCAGTTTGGATACCGTAACAAGGAGATAATACTTTGTCTGTACAACTCCCTCGTTCGGCCGCACCTGGAGTATGCCGTACAATTTTGGAGTCCTTCGTTTCGAAAGGATATCGCAAGGTTGGAACGCGTACAAGCCAGGGCAACCAAGCTGATTCCCTCTATCCGACATAAAAGTTATGAGGATAGACTAAGGGAATTAGATCTGTTCTCGCTGGAAACCCGTAGACTGCGTGGTCAGCTCATCGAGGTCTTCAAAATACTTCGAGGGTTCGACAATGTTGACTACCGGGATATTTTCACACTGAGTGAGAACAGAACGCGCAATCACGGCTTCAAACTTGAACTGAAGCGTTACAACCGCAATCTGTGTGGAAACTTTTTCACTTACAGTATCTGCGGTAAGTGGAACGCACTTCCAGTGGAAGTTGTCAACAGTGAATCTGTTGACCATTTCAAGTCAAGACTAGACAAAGTCTTGAAAAGTGGCCATTTAGGGACGCAAAACAATTGAGCAGCCATGTGCCCGCTCGATTGCTAGTCCAAAGGTACCCTCTTTGAATGGACCGTAAGATCTCTTAAGGTACTTCCTTTCCTTGTTACTCCTTGTTACAATGTTTGTTTTAGTCATTTGTTGTCGTATAATTTGCTGATCTTTTTTATTCTTCCTTCTGCTCATTTACAGCCCCCATTGTTTGCATTTGCACCTCCCTGTCATCTGATTTCTTATTCTCTTTCAGATTTGCCAGTCCATTTCCAAAATTTAGGTTTGAACAAATTAGGTGAAGAAATTCTCTCCACTTTTTCATACACAAAATACATACTGTCTATACAATTTAAATTTCCACAAATACTACACTTTCAAAAACCTGACAACCATGCCTCTATTGGTTTTCACAATATAAATGTAGCTGTTCTCAATTTTTTTTACCTATGCAATCTCCCCCATTCTCTGTTTCTTAGATTTTCATCCTCATAAAGTTTCTGCCCTTTGTTGTGGTCTTTGGGGTTATCACTTCTTTCTCTTTCTCTCTCCCTCGGTTAGTTACAAGCATGCTTTGGATGGCGTCCATCGGGTCTTGAAGGAAGAAGGAGTTCATCTGCTGTTCCGTGGTGCTTCATCTGCGACCTTTCGAGCCGTCCTCATGACCATTGGCCAACTCTCCTTCTACGATCAGATCAAACAAACGCTACTCGCTTCGGGTTACTTCAAGGACGATCTCTTGTGCCACTTCAATTCATCTCTCGCTGCCGTTAGTGTCTGGGCCAATGCGTCGTTAAGACCCTCAAATCAAGCGGTTTTATGATTGATCAGCTAGGGTTTTATACTTTTGGGGCTGGAAATCTCTTTTGTACCAGAAAGATTGCAGAACACCCGTAAGGGGGGTAAAAGTTAAGAGTTTATCTTGTCTATGGTGTTCGTACAACTTGTTCCTGCAGGTGGATAGGGTACCCAGTGTAGCCTGTTTCACTTGGTACCCGTGGAACCTGCACATCCTCCCAGCCTGAGTGCAAATTAGGGAAGTTTGCCGTGCTTGGTTGACTTGAGCTCTTCACTCGGGCGACTTGGGCCTGTGGAAGCTGGTGCACTTCCTCCTGGTCCATCTCAGCATCCCCTTCTATGACTATCTCTTTTAACGTTTCTCTACCCCCAAGAAGGTGGATGGTGTAGCTCGGGGACCCGTTGACGGGTGCTTATGGTAGCATTGGTCCGAGGTGACGGCCCTTTGTTCCCATTTTGGTTGCCAGGCCAATAAAAAGCCTTGGGTCGAGTTCCTTGGTGTGGCGGGATATCCATTGAACGCTACTCCAAGATCCTGGCCGTTGTGAAGGGAACTAGTAGGAGTTTAGTAAGGGGCGTGCTTCGTTGTTGTTCACCTGGTGACAAATCGATGGCGCCTTCGGGGACCGTCAGTGCTGCTTGGTTGGGAGCCACGGCACGCCGAGGTTTGACGACTCGGTCGGACGAACAGCAGCACATGGAGCGTGCCTTCTGAAAGATCCGAAACCTCTCCGATCGATAGGCGGGAGCGACTCAAGCGGGGAGAACTCACCAACCCCCCTTTTTTATCATTGATTGGTCACCGAGTTTTCAGAGAGAGAGAAAGCGCTCAAAATGACAAGCAAAAAAGGACCCGTTCGTCTAAAACACAACTGTGCAACATGCCAGTTAGAAAAGTGGTGTGTTGACTTTCCGGAGTGCTGCTACTCAAAATGCAGCCCTGAAAGTACCTGCACTACTTGCATATTGACGCGAGAGGTGGAGAAATTAAAAGACCTCTATAGAGCCTCAGAGAAGAGAGCTAAAATCCTTGAAAGAAAGAGGGAGAAACTCGAAGCCCTTAACGCAGCTCAGATTCGATGCCTAGAAGAGGCGCCGCCCACTGACGTTTCGGAATTTCCTGGTACCCAAGCGGAGATTCCGGCATCATCTGAGGCGAGAGAAAAAGAAGAAAGGAAAAATGAAGAATCAAAAGAAAAAGAATAAAGTTGAAACAAAAGTGGAACCAAAAATAGAAGAAAAACAGATAAACAAGAAGAAAAAGAAAGATAAGAATGTGGAGAGTAAAGAGGAAAAGGGGAGGCCTCTTCCACAAGGGAAGACCCCGTCTTCAGAGACCAAGTGTCCGAAGGTCACCTTCATTGGTGACTCGCAAACACGGGATCTGCAGCCGCTGCTAGCGGTCCGCCTTCGCACTAGCGTGAAGGTAAGCTGCCTGTCAGGACGGGGTAACCTCAACATCAGAGTAGAGGCAGAGAAAGCTCAGATTTCTGAGAGTTCCGTTGTTGCTCTGATGGTGAGCGGCAACGACCTCTACCTCAGAGGGGGTAAGGTTGGCCTCAGTGGTAAGACCATCCAAACGGTGATGGGAGCCGTGGATGACATAGGGCTTAAAACCCGCAAACGTGTGGTGGTTGGGATGCTTCCGAGAAGAGGTCCATCCCGAACCGCTCACGAAAGAAACGTCGCAGTGAACAGAAGGTTGGTGGATCTCTGCACGGCGGAAGGAGTCTTCTTCGTAAACCCCTATCGTACCTTTATCGGTAGAGACGACCTCTACCAAAGGGACGGGGTACATCTCTCCTTTAAAGGGAAGGCCTTTCTCGCCAACCTAATTCAAGATGTCGTGGAACGCACCCAAAGGAGCGTTCGAAAAAGAGCGAAAGCGGACGTGCGCCAGCACGCCCGTGTCACTCCTGGAACGACCTTCTCGGAGGTCGTCAAAAAGGGTGTGACCACGAAAACAGAGAAGCCGGTAAACGGAAGAGCGTAGGGAGTCCTACACTAGGAGACTCCCTCAAAGTTCTTCTGTTCAATGCGAGGTCAATCAGGAATAAGTTTCTTGAGCTCCGTGGCCTCGTAGTAACAGAGGAACCTGAGATGGTGGCCATAACGGAGTCGTGGATAAAAACCTTAAGCCGAGATTTTGAAGGTGAATTCACGATTCCCGGTTACCAGCTCTTCCTGAAAGATAGGCCAGACACAGAGGGTGGCGGTGTGATGTTGTATGTCAAGGATACTCTCAACTCGACGGATTGCAACATCGTATCCGACCATGAACTACTAGGTGTTGACCTAGAGATAGGTCCTCCCAAATACAGGACCCTAGTGCTTTATAGACCTCCTGCCCAACTCGTTGAAAAGGACAGAGATCTGTACCAGCTACTAGGAGAACTTGTCGAAGACAGTGTGTGGCGAGAACGCACTACTCCTGGAGTTCGCGAACAACGAGTTCCTCACTCAATGGGTAAGAGAGCCAACGAGAGGAAACAATATCCTCGACTTGGTCTTCACCTCTGAGGATGACATCGTTGAGGACCTCTCTGTTGGCGAAGAGCTCGGTGGCAGTGACCACCGACTAATTAGATTTGTAGTCAAAGTCCCAAAGGCAGGGCCTGCAACTAATAAATCGAGGAAACTCGATTTGAAAAGAGCAGACTTTGCAGGTCTTCGTGCTGGACTGACTGACGCGAGGCTAGAAGTGTGCGATGTTGTTGAAGACTCGTGGAACAGTTTCAAAACCACATTCATGAGTCTTCAATCGCGTTTCATCCCTCTGAAATGTCCCCGTCGGTCTTCTGTTCAACCAAAGTGGTTTAATCGAGAAATCGGCCAACTGCTTAGAAAGAAGAGAACTGTGTACCGGCAATCGAATATCTCGGGTGACTTTGACGAATACCGAAGGCTAACCAGGAGAGTGAAGTCCAGCATAAGGGTGGCTAAGCAGTCTGAGGAACTCCGAGTTGCGAGACTCTGTAAAGAGAATCCCAAGGAATTTTTTGGATATGTGAACAGCCGTAAACCAATCCGTCGAACGATTGGCCCTTTGATAAATGAGGAGGGGGCATTAAAGCACTTAGATGCAGAAAATGCTAACCTCCTAAACGACTACTTCTCTTCAGTGTTTACTGAAGAGTGTGGTCCCATCCCCCAGCCAATGGATTCCTACTCGGGGGAAAAGCTGGAGGATATGGACTTCACCGAAGGGGAAATAAAAAAGATCAGTGACCTAATGACGAATAAGTCACCTGGCCCGGATGGGTTTCTACCTAAAGTGTTAAAAGAAGTGCGCGATCAAGTGTCACGACACCTGAGAGCAATCTTCAACATGTCAATCCGGACCGAATGCGTTCCTAGAGACTGGCGTGAAGCGGAGGTGACTCCTATCTTCAAGAAAGGAGACCGTAGCCAACCGTCAAACTACCGACCTATCAGTCTGACTTCGATAGTCGGTAAACTCATGGAAAGCATGATGGTGGACAAAATGACGTCGTACTTAGAGTCAAACCTGCTACTGAGGAGTTCCCAGCACGGCTTCCGAAGGCAACGGTCATGCCTTACGAACCTTGTGGAATTCTTCCACTTCGTGTTCAGTGAGCACGATCAGGACAAGGCGGTGGATGTGGTGTACTTAGACTTTCAGAAAGCCTTTGATAAGGTACCGCACCGCCGCCTTCTCCGGAAAGTGCGAGCGCTGGGCATAGACGGAAAAGTAGCCGGCTGGATCGAGAACTGGCTAAGTGGCAGACGGCAACGGGTGGTGGTGAATGGACAGGCTTCTGAGTGGGTGCCTCAAGGTTCTGTCCTGGGACCACTACTATTCATCATCTACGTCAACGACATAGGCGGTGACATGGTTGTCAAGATTTCCAAATTTGCCGACGATACCAAGCTTGGTATGAACGTTGCAAAAGATGGAAACACTGCCCGCCTGCAGGAAGATCTTGGGAAGATTGGGGAGTGGTCGGACACGTGGCAAATGCCTTTCAACGTGGGGAAATGCAAAGTAATGCATATCGGCCACATAAACCCCCAATCTCAGTATATCTTTAAGGGCACTGCTCTTGAATCGAGTGACACTGAGAAGGACTTGGGTGTAACTATTACTAGCGACCTCAAGTTCTCGAAACAGTGCATCGAGGCAGAGAAGAAAGCCCAAAGGATGTTAGGCTACATAAAGCGCCAGTTTGGATACCGTAACAAGGAGATAGTACTTTGTCTGTACAACTCCCTCGTTCGGCCGCACCTGGAGTATGCCGTACAATTTTGGAGTCCTTCGTTTCGAAAGGATATCGCAAGGTTGGAACGCGTACAAGCTAGGGCAACCAAACTGATTCCCTCTATCCGACAAAAAAGTTATGAGGATAGACTAAGGGAATTAAATCTGTTCTCGCTGGAAACCCGTAGACTGCGTGGTCAGCTCATCGAAGTTTTCAAAATACTTCGAGGGTTCGACAATGTTGACTACCGGGATATTTTCACACTGAGTGAGAACAGATCGCGCAATCACGGCTTCAAACTTGAACTGAAGCGTTACAACCGCAATCTGTGTGGAAATTTTTTCACTTACAGTATCTGCGGTAAGTGGAACGCACTTCCAGTGGAAGTTGTCAACAGTGAATCTGTTGACCAGTTCAAGTCAAGACTAGACAAAGTCTTGAAAAGTGGCCGTTTACGGACGCAAAACAATTTAGCAGCCATGTGCCTGCTCGATTGCTAGTCCAAAGGTACCCTCTTTGAATGGGCCGTAAAGTCTCCTAGGGTACTTCCTTTCCTTGTTACTCCTTGTTACTCTGGCTCAACTGAAACGTGGAAGAGAAACGCGACCTCCGTTGCTTTTGCACTGTAGGGAGGTATGCAATGCAGTCTGTTGCACTTTGTACTTGTAAGAGCAGCACCGCATCTCCTCGTCCTTAGTGCCTGCAAGGAAGGACTCAACTACAGAGGGAACATCCATGCTGGGTCCAAGTCTGGGGAAGCTGGTCCATTTCCACTCACTTTATGAACCCTTTCCACTGCTACTAACCCATCTTCTACTGCCCTACATGCTTCTGTGGCTTCCTCCTGCACTGGATATCGTGCGTGGTGACCTTGACCTCTCCGAGGCCAGTCACTAACCTAGATCCACCACTCCTACCTGCCTACCACACCATCGGTAGGATTTGGCTTGGGGGTTTTCAAGGATTGTCTGTGAAGGAGTATATGCTTGACCAATTGTATCGGCCAGGGGACGCAAGAGGCCATATTAAGCCAAACTCCTGTGATGGTCCATGGGTCACCCCGGACAGGGGCAGCGAATTAAACATATAGGCCATGAGGGATTATATTCCTTTAAGCAAAAAATTGCAGAAGATCGGCGTTAGGCTGACCGGTGGAGGGGCTCCCCTCTCACTACTCCCTATTGGTTTAGAAGTTTCCCCTTTATTACTCTTGTAGTCGCCCTCGGGTAGCTCCATATCATTTGAGGTGCCTCCCCCCCCTCCCCGTGCATTCTCAGGGTCCCCTCCAAATATATCTCCATTAATACCGGTTGTGGTTTTAGTGAAGCTAAGCCACATAGAGTGTGGGTAGTCTAAAAATGGAGATAACATCCAGTCACTCAGTAAGAAGATATAATCGAAGCAATTTCGAGCCTTGCATAAGAACCAAATTCTTCAGAATAATCTTTCATCTCATAACCATGGGAAGGCGGGCCTACCCCCGACGCCGGAGCTCGCTTCCTTCTTGCTGCTTTTTTTATCTTGTTTTTACTTTTAGTTGTTGTGTTTTTAGCTTGTGTCTTAGCCTTTGTTCCTTTTTTTTCTGTTATTCACATGTTGTTACTAATTTTTAAGCTAGCCTAGTATTACGCTGTAGTGTGAGTACGGCAGTCACTAGATGGGCTCTTAAAATAAAAAAAAAATCTTATCTTATAAGTTCACTTAGTACACCTTAATTAAGTGATTCCCATACTGTTTGGCCAGGAATTCTCCACTAATATTGGCATGTCTATACACAATCATGCCTCTCTTTACACCAGCTAACTTATTTTCAACATGGTTGATGTCACACTCCTTTTTGGCGGCCATCTCGTTTTAGCAGCCATCTTGTTTTATGTTATATCAGTCTTTTTACAGTTGTGCGCGTATCTATTGGCAACACATCTCAAATTTTGTAATTTACGAATTTTTATACATTACTAGTTCAAAATGTACATATATATATTATTTAATTATATTAGCCTAAAACCAATATATTATAATGTATAAACGATAATAAAACAAATTATTAACATTCAACATGGTGTTTATTAGAAAAAACACAAGAAGCAAAAGTATTGGCAACATTCATAAATATTACATATATACAAGTATTATTGGCAACTATAAGTTAATACTTGGTATGACTTCCTATAGCAGCAATCACAGCAATCAGACGTTTCTTCTAGGTATGAGCAAGGTTTTTGCAAGTTTTAGTAGGAATTTTACTCCACTCTTCCACTGCAAAAACTTTCAACTCTGCCTTGCTGCTTGGTGACCTCTTATGAACACGTGACTTCAGTTCTTTCTATACATTTTCAATCAGATTTAATTCTGGACTTTGAGAAAGCCATTTCATCACTTTCAAGCGTTGATTGGCAAAATATTTCTGCGTTGATTTTATTGTGTGCTTGGGATCATTATCCTGTTTGAAGATGAACCCTCTGCCAAGACTAAGCTTCCACGCCGATTGTTTCACATGTTCATCCAAAATTCGCTGATATCCCTCGGAATTCATAGTGCCATCTATCACACAAATTGAGCAAGTACCTGCAGCAGCAAAACCCCCCCACAACATGATGGAACCACCTCCGTGTTTCACATTAAGTATGATGTTCTTTTCCAGCAGAGCTTCTCAAGATTTTCTCCAAACGTAATGGTGGTCGTTTATGCAAAACAGCTTGAGCTTAGTCTCATCTGACCATAATATTTTACTAAGTTCTGCTTCACTTTCGAGATGTTCTCTGGCAAACTCTTAACGTCTCATTTTGTGAGCCGTCTTCAACAGTGGTTTCCTCCTTGGTGTACGTCCATGGAGACCCTCACGATTCAGGTAATGTCGCACTGTTGACACGTCCACGATTGTTCCACTGCTAGCCAGATTTGCTTTCAATTCCTTATAAGCGACTTTTGGATTTTTGTTAACAATTCGAACACACGAACGCACATCGCTGCCAGTTAATTTTCTTGGTCGCCCTTTCCTCACACGATTAACAGTAGTCCCATCAGCCTTAAATTTTACAATAATATTTCCTACAGATGAATTTTGGATATTCAAACTTGCTGAAATTTTTCTATATCCATTTCGTTGGTTGTGTGGCTCAATTATACGCTTCCTATATGCTTCTGAGTGTTCAGGTGTCTTCACCATGTTTCTATTTCAAAATTATTGTATAGATGATTCTTCAGCCGTGTCTAATACTATAATAAACAGCCAAAAGGTTAGCCATGCAAGTAACCTGCTCTCCTAGATTAGTCTAGAATATCCCATCAGTCATCTCCAACATTCTTTACCACTAATTTGAATAATTTGATTTGTTAATTCAGTGTAAACATTGCCAATACTTTTGCTTCTTGTGTTTTTCTAATAAACACCATTTTTAATGTTAATAATTTGTTTTATTATCATTTATACATTATAATATATTGCTTCTAGGCAAATATAATTAAATATAATATAAATATGTACATTTTGAACTAGTAACTTATAAAAAATTTCTAAATTACAAAATTTGAGATGTGTTGCCAATAAATATGCCCACAACTGTACAGTGCTCGACAAAAGTTTAGGCTGGGTGCGTGTCAGACGAGTTGCAGTATGATAAAAGTGTCATAAAAAATATTAATTTTACCCTTAATACTTTGTTGGGCATCCTTTGCATTTCTTGGCATCCCTCAGGCGTTGAGGCATGGAGATAGCAAGATCATGTAGCTTCTGGGTAGGTATAGCATCCCAACAAGCCCTAATTTCCTTCTCCAGCTTGGGGAGAGGGCTGACGTCCTTCCCTTGTAACTGCTTCGCTTTCCCCCTAATAAGGCCACAAACACTCCCAAACTACAAAAACCCAGTCACAAAATGGCGTCGGTCAGGAGAACACAACAGTACAGTTCTCTCACTACCACAGACAAGCCAACACTGAGCACGTGCTGGCAGGCTGAGCGTGGAAACTGAGGGATGTAGTGACGTTGTGCAGCCCGCCCAAAGTTCTAACTAAATTAAATCACCCTCATCTATACCATTCTTTTTTAAACATAAGTTTAGTCCATCCCACTCACCCGGCCTAAAGTTTTGTCCAGCACTGTATTTCTACTTCTTTAATTTATTTACAACCTTATAACTAACAGACGCTGGATCGAGTTCAGATTCGGATTGCTTCCCAGGGGCTGCCTTGCTTTGTTGATATCCTTGTTCGATCCCACCTTAATCAGTAGATCCCCCTCTGAGAAATAAAGGTAGCTTAAGTGAGTGCAGTTTGTTGGTAAAAACCTTACCATTAAAAAAAACTTATTCCTGTCTTTATTCTACTGTCTGACTTTGATGCGGGCAACATCTGTCGCATCCTGGCACGGTTGCCAACAGGGATCATGTCCTTGCTGATTGGATTGAAGAGTAGGAAATAGGCGCCCGATAATCGCTTCATATTAAATTCATTTCTCGATTTGTCCCTTTTCCCCTGATTCACAGGCTGATTTGGGGAAGGGAGCGAGTGGATGACCATGGTAGTGAACAATTTCCCATTCAAATGTCATTTGTTGGCCCCCCGCCGCCCGAGAAACCACATCAGCGGTGCTTGGAGGAGGTGCAGTTGTCTGTATTTTCGGAGATAACTGATTTCTCTGCCCCAGTCGAGTTTAGGTCTGTGGATGAGGCCGTTGAGTTCTCCGCTAACCTCATCGCCGTGGCTGTAACTAGTATTTCTTGAATGCCTGGCTGTGTTACATCCCGTCCTCTTCCTTGGTGGTCTCCCCAGCGTGAAACGGCCCTCAAGCAGAAGGGTTATGCGTACAGGCGCTATAAGCGCTGCTTGTCACTCTTCTTGCCGGCCAAACGTGTCTTCACTTAACTGTAAGACTCCTTGTTCTGTGTAGAAGCTAGTCCAAAGGATTAGAGGCAAGTTCTCGCAGCATCCCCATTCCGTTTTCGTGGATAACCGGACCACAATCTCGGATCCCGTGTCCTTACCTGAATCCTTCGCGACTGCTTTCTTCTCATTCTCTTGCTGGGATGCTGTTCCGCCAGCATTCATTAGACATCGTGATGTAATTAAAGGCCGTTGACGGGACTTTACTTCCAGAGCCGCCTCTATAGGTCAGCGGCCTTTAACTACATGTTTAACTGTTCCGCTCTCGCTTCATGCACGGACACCGCCCCTGGACTGGATGATGTCTCATATGCCATACGTCGACAGATAGGTGATTTGTTCAATGGTATGTGAAGAGGGTATCCTCGAGTGATGGCGAATGGCTACTGTGTTCGCTTTTATCAAACAGTGGAAAGATCACTCTACCCCAGCAGGGTTTCCACCACCCAATTTCTCTTACCTCCAACTTGTGCAAGTTGGAGAAATTGGTAATTGTTAGATGCGCCTTTTTCCTGGACAGCTGAAACCACCTATCTGATGCACACGTCAGATGCTCCGGTCAAGCTGGAAAATGTGTGCGAAGCCTTCATGTACATAGTAGGCCATGATGTTTTTTGATCTGAAGAAGGCCTATGGGACCTCATGAGTAATCAGTATCACAGAGCCCCTCCTCTCCGATTGGACAGAGGTGACTCTTTCTCTTCCCCCTCCCCCTCCACACACGCGCAATTTTCATATCCGAATTCCTCTGACATCGTCGATTCCGCGTAAGGGTGGAAAGGGGAGAGCCCTCTGCCTCAATAGGGCAGGAAGAGGGCGTCTCGCAGGGAAGTCTCCTCAGTGTCACACTTTGTCTCGAGTATCAACGACCTTTCGATCGCTCTTGGCGTGGCTCAGATGCCAACTCTGGAGCGTCGACTCCAACAGGCATCGAACGGCGTCTCTCGCCATCCACGGCTCCACCCTGATCCAAACTTGTTTCTAAATGGGGTTTGCCGGGAAGTTGTGGATTAGCACCCTTTACTTGGTCATGTTTTCGACCGACGCCTCATCTGGCATACCCACCATATTCGTAACCTTAGTCTCTTGTACCCGTGGCACATACATAAAACATTTAAGGGGCTGATTGGGCTACCGCTTTGGTTTATGATTTTTTGTTCACTCAAAGCTTGACTATGAATGTGCGAGTTTTACTCATCCACCGTGGAACGTGAATTGTGGATGATGGACGCAATCCACCACATCGATCTCCGTTGACTTCTCGCTCTCTTTTAGTGCTGCCCAGATGTTTACTGCTACGTCTTCGACTCCAACAGGAATCCAACCGCATCTTGCTTCCCCGAAGCGCACAGGGTTCTGTTTTCTTTGGCCATTATTTAGTTGCTTCCTTCTTTTGCTATTCAAGGCTTCAACCCAACCCGGACTTGTTCTTAATTGGGGCTCGCCTGAATGTGGTAGAGTTGTACCATTTCCATGGTCTTGCTTTTGACCAATGCCTCACTTTTGAGGCATCTATCCTACAGTCTTGTTTTTTTGTACCTGCTCCATTGACCTTTCTTCTGTGACGTTCAGCACCTGGGGTGCTGATTGGACTACCACTTTGCTTTTCTCCCATTCTTAAAATATAGTGTTATTGAGGATATATAAATATATATATATATATAAAACTACTAAATTTCTTGTCATTCACTACCTGCAAGGTGATTGATTGGTTTATCATTTGAGAAACTTTTGTTCCTCAAATGATAAACCTCAAATGATGCACCCACAAGGGGTGCATCCCCGGTATAGTTTCACCCAGTATTTGAAAGAGTGGTACGCCTTTCTCACCTGATAATACCTAGTCTTTTACTTTCTAGACAGCGCCCATTTACCCTTTTCTGAAGCGCCGGCTCCTGTCTTTTTATGTTTGAGGCTGAGAGGAGAAAATTTGCTCTTTTTTAAGGCTCCAATTATGAGTGGGGGAAGGGGTACACACCAGTGGTGTGCCATAACTTTTTAAGATGAGGAAGCAATTCAAGTTTTACAAAAATAAATATGTTAATTGAAGTAAATATGTTGTTCATTAAAAATAACTATAAAATTGTAAGCTACTCACTTTATTTCAATGTTAATTTTTTAATGTTATTTTTTTTAAAACTTGATTTAAATTTTAAAATAGCTTCTCTAATTATGCACAACCATCTAGCCAAGATGTTCTATCATATTGGCCTACATTGTAATACTGTTTTGGCGTAGGCCTACCTATTTTAATAATAGTTTCTCTTTCATTATTCAAATTCAAATTCAAATCTTTATTGATTAAAAACATTACAAAATAAAAATAATTATACAAAATTACGTCACAGGAATATATATGCAACACTTCTAATCAAGCCCATGAGGAGCAAAGCTCTTGGGGCACTGAACTTCCTTTTTAATAATTTTTCAATAATGTAATTGCATTTTCTCCCAACTTCATTTGCATCCATTTTGTTTAAAAGGGGGTTATTACTTAAAACAAAATGAATAAACAATACACCACACTTATCTAAGCACTGCCTCAAAGATACGAAGGGTGACTAATGACTATGGTAGGCCCGCCAGAATCCCAGAAATATTAGCAAAATGCTTAAGATATAAGAGCTTAACCATACTAGAGGTTTTGTGATTTAACTGCTCTCTATCCTAGAACCAGTATTTAAATATAACCTAAAACATTGCTTAAGCTTCAGAGCATAATAATAGTTACGTCAATGTGTCTTAGATATTTTGTTGCTTTTTCCTAGATTCTGGTACCTCGGCAGGGCCGCCAGATGCAAGCTGATGACTGCAGACCCCAATTTGCTTCCCTTTCCGGATATAAATAGGTTATTTTTTCTTAATTCTAACACGGCGTTGAAATATCTAGATAAAAATCCTAAAACTCTAATGAATATACATATATTATTGGTAAGAAAAGCAAAACATATTTTAAACTATTCATTCCAAAGCACCAAAAAAGCAGAACTATTATTGAAATTAGGAGAGAAAAAAGAGAGTAGAAATCTCGACGAAAAGGATGCATTTCTTCAATTGCAGGCGTGCCCATCAGGGTCTAACGCCAATTCGATTGAAAGTGAACGGTACCGTATAGCGTATGCAAGTAAAAGGAGGCATAAATGTGAAAATAAAATTGATCCTGCTCTTATATTAATTGTTGAGGTGTAATTTCTTTTTATTTTCTTCTGAAATAGAGGAAGCATTACTTCCCTTACACTTCACTGGCACACACCTGCTCCCTTCCTACCCTAACCTGCAAGGGGATATCAAGTGCAACATGGGTAACCCTCCTTCTGGTGACATCTGGATGATTATGTACACTTTTGGCTTCAATACCTACAGGAAGATCGCATTTTACATCTTGCTCCTTCTTCACCTTTTTTTACATCCGCCCCTATGCAAGGTCCTCCTCAAACGGCTGGGGATTCGGAGGCAGTACAAGGAAGGGAGGGATCTCCTCCGGATGATGCCCCTGTGACCACCAGGACCTTCTCCATTTCGGAGAAGGACCTGGCTGAGGCCGGTACATCTGGCCTAGGGGCTTCTACCGGCGGGGGTGAGAAGCGGGTTCATTCCCCGCCCTCCTCTCAAAAAAGAAAAAGACCAAGACCAAAAAGACAAAGAAGACTCGGGGCTCCTCTCCATCCGCGGGGGCTGCGGGGACGGATGGGTCTGCTGCCACTTTGGTAGGCGACCAAGCCAAGATCGGTACATCCGGCCCCTCTACCCCCCCGTGTGCGGGGAGCCCCTGACTAAGACCAAGAGTGCACGGGGCGGAGCACCGATGACATCGGGGCCCCTCATTCAGAGGTTACCTGGCGTTTTCGAGCCCGCTGGCTTCAAGCGCTTCCTCGTTATTCGCTCCACTGATGGCACCATGTTGTCCAAGGGCAACATGATCCATCAGAGGAGAGGATTAGCTAGTGCAATTGGTAGAGAGCCGAAGGTGACCCGTTTCTCGACGGGAGCCTTCTGGCGAATGCGGCGAATCTCGCCGTGGCGGCCAAGATAAGTGCTCTTCGGACACTTCATGGCACCCCGGTGAGTGTGACGCCGCATTCTACCATGAACTTAGTGAAAGGAGTATTTTATGCGAAGGAACTCGTTGACTACTCCATTGAGGACATCACCCTAGAGCTGGCCGACCATGGGGCGGTCAAGGTCGAACGTGTGATGAGAAAACAGGGAGGGGCCTCGAGACCCACCCCTACACTCTTCGTCACGTTCGACTGTGACAAGCTCCCTGAGTCGGTGCGTGCCGGTTGGTACCGCTACCGCGTGAAGGCATTCGTGCCACTTCCGCGGTGGTGCTATTACTGTCACCGCTTCGGCCATACGAATCGCTCATGTAGACGTGCAAAGTCGGGGTCACCCGAAGTATGTGTAAATTGCTCCAAGGTCGCACACGATAAGTCCAAATCGTGTGTGGCCAAGTGTGTCAATTGCGGAGAGCCGCACCCCGCTTCTTCGAAGCAATGTGGTGCATATCTCCTTGAGAAAGAAATCCTGGCCGTTCAGGCCCAGGATCGACTCTCATTCCGCGAGGCTAAGGACTTAGTCCTGGCGCGCCCGGCTCTGCCTGGGACGTCATATGCCTCAATAGTTAAAAAGGCACCCTCTGCTCCTGGCCCATCCAGGCCAACGAGCACGGTTGTTTCCGCGCCCATTCGGAGCCCTTCTGCGGGCTCTACCCAACCTGGGCGCTCCCCTGGTAAAGCTGGCGGCAAAAAGGGTTCATACCCAGCCCCGGCTAAAACCAGGGCTCCCCCCTCTTCCCCCAGCGTGACCGTTTCCCGTAAGGCGAAACGGCCACACGCCTCCACCGAGTCGTTAGACTCACAGGAGGCAACACCCTTGAAGATAGTCGCTAGGCCATCTTCGGGGGTTCCTAAAGCTGTCCCCCGAAAGGAGGAAAGCAACAAAGGAGCTTCGGCTCCTTCGCCCACGCCCCGAGGTGAAGCGGGTGGATCGGAGACGGTGGTTCCTCGAAAAGAGGGCCATACGCCTCCGAAGCCGCAACGCCCGCCTAAAGTTTCGAGGCGGAGGAAGGAAAAGACTCGCATGGCGAGCCCAACCTCCCCCAATAAGTCCTCGAAGGCGACAGCGCCTTCAGCGCTTTGTCCGGCCAACAGCGCCCGGGGTTCTGCCCCCGGGAAGCGTACGGCCATTCCCGTGAGGGTCTTCAGTTCGAGGAGGGCCCCCGCGTCTCCTCCGAGCTAGGCCTGGAGGGCATATTCCTTCAATGGAATTGCCGTGGACTCCGGGTCAACTGGGAGGAGCTGCGGAGGCTCGTCTCGTCCCGTTCCCCGTTAGCTATCTTTTTGCAGGATACCGTGCTAGGCGCGTGCCCCCTGCCTGCCCTCCTGGGGTATAAGGGTCTTGCGACCCCACCACCGCGGGATGGCCGGGCTGGGGGATGCGCGGTTTACACCCGGCATGATGTCTCCGTTCTTCCTTTCTCTTTAGATACCTCCTTTCAGGCAGTGGCTGTGCAGCTGCACCTGGATAGGAGGTATACTATCATTTCTGCGTACCTTCCACCGTCAGCTGACTTCGACGCGGGGGACTTCCGCTGCGTCGTGGCACGGTTGCTGAAGCCCTATCTCTTGCTTGGAAATCTGAACGGCAGGCACCCTCTCTGGGGAGATTGCTCCATAAATCCCAGGGGACAAGTCCTTGCCGATCTGATCGAAGAGCTTGAGATGGGTGTCCTCAACGTGGATGAGTTTACGCATCACTGTCCGAGAACCGTTTCATTTTCTTGCCTTGACCTATCTTTGTGCTCTTCGGATGCACAGCCTGATTTTGATTGGGGGGTGGTCGATGACCTCCATGGTAGTGATCACTTTCCCATTCAAATATCATTTTCAGGGCAACTGCCGCCTGAGAGACCACCTCGGTGGTGCTTGGCGCGGGCGCGGTGGCCTGCATTTCAGGAAATGACTGTATTCTCTATCTCAGTCGAGGAGTTTAGGTTGGTAGATGAGGCCGTTGAGTTCTTCTCCAGCAACCTCATCGCCGTGGGCCTGACTACTATTCCTAGGACGTCTGGCCGTTTTGCACGCCGACCACTCCCATGGTGTTCGGCCGAGTGTGAGACGGCCCTCAAACAGAAGCGTTATGCCTACATGCGCTATAAGCGCCGCCCGAACGATTTCACTGTCGCTGAATTTCGTCGGGCTAGGGCTAGGTTCCGGTATATTTCGAAGCACGCCCGCCGCTCTTCTTGGCGGGCATACGTGTGTTCACTTAACGGGAAGACCCCTTCAGCTGAGGTGTGGAAGCGAGTCACAAAGATTCGGGGCAAGTTCTCGCAGGACCTACCTCCCGTTCTTCAAGAGAATGGGACCGCTATCTCGGACCCCGCGTCCGTGGCGGAATCCTTAGCGACCGCTTTTTCCGCATTCTCTAGCCGTGATGCTGCTCCGCCAGCATTCAATGCACGTCGTGATGTCGCGGAAGTCCGCCGGCTGGACTTTACCTCCAGAGGTGGAGAACCCTTCAACGACAAGTTTACTGTGAGTGAGTTGCGTTCCGCTCTCGCTTCGTGCGCGGACACCGCCCATGGTCCGGACGATGTCCCGTACGCCATGCTTCGACACCTGGGTGAGCGAGGCATGGCCTTTCTGTTAGATTTGTTCAACAGGATCTGGGTGGAAGGTCTTCTCCCAGACTCCTGGCGAATCGCTACTGTCCTCGCCTTTCGCAAACCGGGGAGAGATTACTCTACTCCGACCGGTTTCCGCTCAATCTCTCTAACCTCTTGCGTGTGCAAGTTGATGGAGAAATTGGTAAATGTTAGATTAGCCTTTTTCCTGGACAGCGGAGGCCATCTGTCTTCTGAACAGTGCGGCTTCCGCAAGTTCCACTCCACGTCGGATGCTCTGCTCCGACTGGAAAATGCCGTCTGCGAAGCTTTTCTTCGTAGACAGCACTACGCCACGGTGTTTTTCGATCTGGAGAAAGCCTATGATACCGCATGGCGATACGGTATCATGGAGACTCTCCACACGATGGGGGCGAGGGGACGCCTCCCAATGTTTATATCTGAATTTTTGCGAGATCGTCGATTCCGCGTACGGGTGGGGGGAGCCCTCTCCAGCCCAAAGGAGCAGGGAAGTGTCCTCAGTGTCACACTCTTTTCCCTGAGCATCAACGGCATCACCTCGGTGCTGCCGGAAGATGTTCTCGCTACGCTCTACGTGGACGACCTTTCGATCTCTTTTGGCGCGGCCCAGATGCAAACTCTGGAGCGTTGACTCCAACAGGCATTGAACCGCGTCTCTCGCTATGCCGAAGCGCACAGGTTTCGGTTTTCTTTGGCCAAGACTAAGGTGGTGCACTTCTGCTGCCATCCACGGCTTCACCCCGACCCAAATTTGTTTCTTAATGGGGTGCGCCTGGATGTGGTTGAGTCGCACCGTTTCCTTGGTCTTGTATTCGACCGACGCCTCACCTGGGAGGCTCATATTCGCAGCCTTAGGGTCTCTTGTACCCGCGCCATGGACATTCTCCGTTCCGTGACGTTCAGCGCTTGGGGCGCTGATAGGGCTACTGCCCTACTTTTTTATCGATCCTTTGTTCGTTCGAAGCTCGACTACGGATGCAAGTTTATTGCGGAAGGTAGATTCGATCCACCACACCGGCCTTCGCCTTTCGACCGGTGCCTTCCGCACTTCCCCCATTGAGAGCTTGTTGGTCGATGCTGGGGAGATGCCACTCGCTCTGCGCCGCGTGCAGTGCATCACTCGCCTGTACGCGAGAGCCCGGCGCCTCCCTCAGTCGCCAACAGCTCTCACTGCATCCGCAGCTGATCTCGATGGTGCCTATGCCGCCGAAAGACGCCAGTCATACCATAAGCCCTTTGGGTTTAGGGCCAGGAAACTCCTTCGAAAGCTAGATATAGCTCTCGGGCCGGTGGCGCCCTTGGTTCTGCCCAGGACGCCACCCTGGAGGGTACCAAATTTGGCTATTTGTCGCCACGCCTCTGCTCCCAAAGCTTCCACGCCATATCCCCTCTGTTTGACATCAGTGGGGCTCTACCAGGCGCTGCGTCTGTCTTCACGGCCGAGCTGGTGGCAATACACCACTTGGTACGGGAGATTACGCGACGTGCCCGGTTCGGAGACCGGATTGTGATCTATAGCGACTAACGAAGCGCCCTGAGTGCTCTCGGGCCATTTGAATCTCCGCATCCCCTGGTTTGCGATATCCGTGACACCACGGTTTTGGCGAGCCGGGCAGATGTCGAGATTATCTTCTGCTGGGTTCCTGGACATGTAGGAATTGCGGGGAATGAGCGCGCCGATGAGGGCGCCAAAGATTCCGCGAGGACTCTGCGACCGGACCAGCGTTTCGCTCTTCCTCACACCGACTACAGGGCAGGAATACGGGCAGCTCTTCGGACCGCTTGGCAAAGAAGATGGGAGACGGTCGAAGGGAACTTAAAGTTGCGTGCCATTGCGCCGCGACTGTTCCCATGGACCTATCCTCCAATGCCGCGGCGGTTTCAGGTTGCTTTCTGTCGTCTCCGAATCGGACACACGTGTGACGCATCGCTATTTGATGGAGCGCTTGCCTGCGCCGTATTGCAACGACTGCATCGTCCCCTAGACTGTTTGGCACATTCTTGTCGAATGTCCCAGTCTGGGTGATCTTCGCGCACGTTACCTGTCCCGGTACCGGGATGGGCGGGGTCGCTACCGCCTGTCCCTTGTACTCGGGACGAGTGCGTGCACCATGACTGGTGGACTCGTTGACTTTTTGGGGGAGGTCTGCCTTCTCCCTTGTATTTAACTTGTTTTTTTTTATTTATTGTTTGTTTTTATTTTTTTTGTAGGTGGCAGGCTCCTGCGCCGGGGGGAGGGGGACCTCTCCCCGACGCTGGAGCTTGCTCCCTGATTGTTATCCCCTTTTTATTGTTGTTTCTGTTAACATTTTTATTTTAAAGTAGCCTAGAACTGGGCTGTTTTTTTGCGGCGACTTATGCCCAAGTGGGCAGTTGCCAGATAGACCCTTGAAGAAAAAAAAAATCATCTTTTTTACAGATCCCTCAAAGATTTTCACCCTCATTTTTATAAAAATTCCTCTTCCGTTCCAGGGAGCAATTGCCACAACCATGACGCAGCCAGTGGATGTCATCAAGACCCGTGCCATGAACGCCAAGCCCGGGGAGTTCAAGGTGAGTGCTTGGGGGGGCACTTGGTTCTTACATGTACGTCCTTGTGCATTATTGAGAGCAAAGTTAATACACTTTTACGATCTCATTTCGAGTGTAGGGGAAATGAAAAGTGTTGATAGGGGTAGACTTATTGCAACGACTTCCTTGCCCCCCCCCCCCTTGAATGTTCTTGTTGGATGTCTAAGTCTGGACGATTTTTGCGCCCACGTTACCTGTCCCGGTACCGGGACGAGCGGGGTCGCTACCGTTTGTCCCTTATACTCGGGAGAGGTTCGTGCACACAGAGTTAAGGACTCTTTGACTTTCTCCACTTTATTTGAATGTATATTGTAAGTCGCATGTTCCTGCGTCAGGGGGGGGGGGGCTGCCTTTGACGCCGGAGCGCGCTTCTTTGTTGCTTTTTCGCTTATTTTGTTTTGTTTTTATTTGTTAACTTGTGTCTTGCCTTTGTTCCTTTTTTTATCTTTATTTACTTGTTGTTTTTTTAACTAGCCTAGTAACCAACCAACTAGTATTAGGCTTGCGTGAATTATGGCGATTTTTGCCCCTAGTAGGCACAGTCGCCAGTCCTCTATTCTCTTCTCCGCGTTCATCAGCACCGGGGTAGCCTCGATACCCATAGATCTACCATAGGATGAGGAATTGGGTATGAAAGGAAACGAAGCTCTCGATGGTCACGATTTGACTCGGCGAAGCAGAAAAGGTTGGTAGGAAGACGACTGATCTCTCCGACCGGCCAAGTCGTGTAATGGAGGGATTTTCCACAGGGTACCCCCGTGGGGTTCATACCTATAGTGTTGTGTCTGTTACCTAGAGGAGCGCCACATCCTACCCCCTATGCCCCAGGAAGTCTCAAACTAGATTGAAACTGTGGGCATCTAGACCTAATTTTACCCTTTTGGAGAATTGCGTGCTCTCTAGACCCTAACACCACCCGCAAGGAAGGTCTCTTCTATACCCTTTCACTGGCACCTCCTACCTGTGTAGAATGCGACACCTGGATGGCAGCCCACCCTACTTAGCCCCAGTGCCCCTGAAGTTAGCTAATCGGTATTTGATCAACCAATCCTTATGGATCCGCTTATCCCTCGCTTCGCTCCTCTGGGTTATCGTTCCCGATTATATTGGTTGAGACACATCGGATGTGTTTAGTCGCTGGATGGATTACTGATTCGGGTTGACTTCACGGTTCAGTTATACCTGAGCAGGAAGTATTCGGTCGTTTCAAAGTATCTTCTACTATCAGTCTACTTAACATGGTAGAGTTCCTGTGTCGTATCACGATGGCCGACAGAAGTCACCCCTTATTGTTAGACTACATGTTTAGTCTCAGGGGTCGGGTCCTAGCGGACCTAGTTGAAGAGCTTAAGATGAGTCCTTAATGAAGTAGTTGACGCATCTCTGTCCTAAATCCGCTTCATTTTCCTATTGATCTGTCTCTGTGCTCTCCCGATACAAAGCAGACTGTGGATGTGAGGTGATTGATGGAATCGATCACTTTCACATTTAGATCTCTTTTGAAGGGTCGCCGCCACTTGAGAGACCGCCTCGGTGATGCTTGGATCGAGCGCGGTGATCCACCTTTGAGGAAAGGATTGATCTCTGGTTCAGTTGTATAGGTTGGTAGATGAGGCCGTTGAGTTCTTCTCCGCCACCTTCATCACCACTGGCTCTTCTATTCCTCGAGCATCTAGCTGGTTTGCACGCCGACCGCATTCGTGGTGCCCTGCCGAGTGTTAGACGACCCTCCTAGAGAAGCGATATACGTTTAAGCGGTGTTCCTGTTCTTTTCGCCGCGCTAGGGCCAGATTCCGTTTCATTACGAAGCTCGGCGGCATTCGTGTCTTCACTTAATCGGAAGTTTCGAGGCAAATTCATTTAGGACCCGCACTCCAAGAAGGTGGAGCACTCTATTGCACCGCGTCGGTTGCGGAGTCCTTCGCGATCACTTTCTTCGCATTCTCTAGCCGGAATACTGGTCCACCAACATTCAAAGCACGGTCGCTGAGGGCCGCTGAATGGTGAACTTTACCCTTAGAGCCGGATAACACATCAACAGCTTGTTTTTTTTTCTGAGTGAGTAACGTTCCGCTCTCGCTTCGTGTGCAGATAACACCCCTGATGCTCACCCAAGTGCTTCGACACTTGGGTGAGTGAAGTATGGCATTTCTTCCAGCTCTGTACAACGGGATCTGATTGAAGGGCATCTTCCCAGAATCCTAACGAATCACTTTTCGCTAACTGAAGAGAGATCACCACTTTGGCTTGTCTTCACCCATTTCTCAGATACTGTGTGTGCAAGTTGGAGAAATTTGTAACTTTTAGGTAGGCTTATATTCTCGAGGCGGTCACTTGTCCTCAGCGCAGTTTGGCTTTCGTAAATTGCAATCCACATTGGATGCTCTGACTTATTGGGACAGTGCTCTCGGAGAGTCATTTGCCACGTTGACTACCATGCAGGAATTAGTCCATCCCATCGGGCTGCTTGTTAAAGAAAATGAGAGACGGCTGATAGGAAGGTAAATCGCTCGACTATTCGCCTCGGTTTCACGTCGTTTTCTGTTGCTTTGATTCGAGTACACTCGCGGGACACGTCGCCATTTGATGCAGCTGACCCCGACGATGGCACGGTTCCCCAGACTCTTCGGTACCTCTGCTCCTGGTCGCTCCAGGCATACTAGCACGGGCGTTTCCGCGCCCATTCGGAACCATTCTGCGTGTTCTACCCCCCTCGCCCAGTTGCTTTCCCTTCGTAGAGTTGGCGGCACAAAGGGTTCACACCTAGCCTCGGCTAAAACCGAGATTCCTCCTCAATCTCCCCCTGAAGGGGGTCGTGAGGCAGTCTTCCGTAGTTTCTAAAGCTGCCTTCCGTAAGGAGGACAGCTTCGGCTCTTACGCCACCGCCCAAATCTGGATAGTTGGTTGGGAGACCCTTGCTCCTTCGAAGCCGCCCCGCCCGCCAAAGTTTCCAAGGCGGAGGGAGGAAAAGGCTCACATAGTGAGTCCACCCCCCACCCTGATAAATCCTCGGAGGTGCAGCGTCCAGAGTTCTGCCTCCGGGAAGCGTAGACCATTCCCGTGAGACCCTCCCAACCCTGCATCTCCGAGCTAGGCTTGGAGAGGATATTCCTTCAATAGAATTGCCGCGGACTCCAGGCAGGCTGGGAGGAGCTGTGGAGGCTCGTCTCCTTCAATTTTCCCTTTGCTATCTTTTTGCAGGAGACCATGCTGGGCGTGGTCCCTGCCAACCCTCCCGGAGTATAAGGGTTTTGCGACCCCACCACGACGGGATGGGGACCGGGCAGGAAGATGCGCGATTTACTTTCGGTCTGATGTCCCCGTTCTTCTCTTCGCTTTAGATACCTCCTTTCCGGCACTAGCTGTGCAGCTGCACCTGGATAGAAGGTATACTGTTATTTCCTCGTACATTCCACCGTCAGCAGAGTTCGACCTGGGGGGTCTTACGCCTTGTTGTGGCACGGTTGCCGAGGCCCTTTCTACTGCTCCGGGATATGGACGGTAGACACTCCCTCTAAGGAGACTACTCGATTAATCCCAGGGGGTCAAGAAACTCCTTCGAGAGCTCGGTGTAATTATTGGGCCTGTCGCTCCTCTGGTTCTGCCATGGAGGGTACCACTTTGACTATTTGTCGCTACGCCTCTGCTCCCAAAGCTTCCACAGCACCGGGAGTATTGCGTTTGGGCTTTTTAGAGGACGCTGGGTCCTTGCCAGTGTATATATGGATGGCTCTTAAGTCCCGGGAGGGGCTCAGATTCCACGCCGAATCCCCTCTACCAGGCGCTGCGTCTGTCTTCACGGCCGAGCTGGTCAATACACCGCTCGGTGGGAGATAACGCGTCGTGCCCGGTTCGGAGACCGGATAGCGACTCACAAAGCTCCCTGAGTGCTCTCGGTGCATTGGAATCTCCACACCCTCTGGTTCGCGGTATCCCTGATGCCACTTTGCCGCGAGCCGTGCGGCGTGCGGATGTCGAGATTATCTTCTGAGTTCCTGGACATGTGGGAATTGCGAGGAAGGAGGGCACCAAAGAGTCTGCGGGGACCTGGCGACCAGACCACCGTTTCACTCTTCCTCACAACGACTATAGGGTAGGAATCAGGGGCTGCCCTCCGGGTTGCTTGGCAAAGAAGATGAGAGACGCCCGAGAACTTAAAGTTGCGTGCCATTGCGCCAGGACTCTTTCCCTGAACCTATCCCCCAATGCGGCGATGGTTCGAGGTCGCTTTCTGTCGTCTTCGAATTGGGGACACTCGCAGGACGCACCACCATTTTTTGAGTGGTCGCCTGCGCCTTATTGTGACCTCCACCTTTTACCCGACTCTTTGTTTGGCATATTCTTGTTGAATGTCCCATTCTGGGCGACCTTCGCGCACGTTAGCAACGATCGGGGTCGCTACCGCTTGTCCCTTCTACTCTGGACGAGTTCGTGTACACAGACTTGTGGACTATATGATTTTTTGGAGGAGGCTGTCTGTCCTCTTCCACTTTATTTGACTTTGTTATGTATTGGTCGCATGTTCTCGCACCGGGTATCCCCTCGACACCTGAGCATGCTTCCCTTTTTTCTTTTTTTTTATAGTTTGGTTTTTGTCACTTTAAAGTAGCCTAACACTAGCCCTAAATTTTAAATTACGGCGCATTATGCGTTTGAAAGCAGTCGTCAGATGGGCAAGTTAAAAAAAAAATGCTACCAAATCAAGCTGCCCGTTCTAAATGCTTTCGTCTTTGCAGAACTTGTTCGAGATCATAAAGTTCACCGGACGCCTCGGCCCTAAGGGATTCTTCAAGGTAAGTTTACTTCCCTTCATCAAGTTTGCGATCATTAGCAAGGTGGTTCCGAGTCCCCCGAGTCGGTTCTTCGGTGTGAATACTTTTAATCTAGGAGGACCTTTTTTTGTTATGGAATCAAGGTAGGTTTCGGGACAGTTCACTCCTCTCCAGCAACGAGCCTACTGAAATTGTCTATTACAACTTAGCCCTTCATACATTTTCGTTATCCCTAATGTCTACTGGTTGTCTGAACATTAAGAAATATGGTGGATTTTACTTTTTAATTTTAGAAATAATAATTGATGAGGTCTCCAAGATTCATGTTCGCTGGATGGTAGTATGGCGGTCTCTTTTTTTTTAGAGGTGATTTGTTATTCATGCTTATGACAAATTTGGTTCCTTGAGTTTATTATACGCCCCACCACACCTCCGCACTGGGGTACACTTGGTATCTCGAGGAGCTGCACGTCCTACCAGCTATGACGAAGCGATGGAGAAGTGTTGGAGCGTTTCATCCTCTCCCTCTCAACATTCCTTTTTCTCTACCACTCTCCCCTCAACCCTCTGTTAAGGCTTAAGGACCTGACCAGTTACATCATGCACTGTCAAAAGAGAGGCTTTGGAACCTATATAAACAAAACCCGCTAGTCGCAAGAGACCAAGATTGTAGGGCTTCTGGATATTAGGGACTTGCGCCTCGTCCGATCGACGAGCTATACATAGGTGTCCTATATTTGGATGAGTTTACGCATTACTGCCCGAGAACCGCTTCACTTTCTTGTCTTGATCCATCTCTGTGCTCTCCGGATGTACAACCTGATTTTAAGTGGGGAGTATTCGATGACCTCCATGGTAGTGATCACTTTCCCATTCAAATATCATTTTCTGGGCCGCTGCCGCCCGAGAGCCCTCCCCGGTGGTGCTTGGCGCGGGCGCGGTTGTCCGCATTTCAGGAAATGACATTTCTCTGTCTCAGTCGAGGAGTTTAGGTCGGTTGCTGAGGCCGTTGAATTCTTCTCTGGTAACCTCATCGCCGTGGGCCTAACTACTATTCCTAGAACGTCTGGCTGTTTTGCACGCCGAGCCTTCCCGTGGTAGTCAGCCGAATGTGAGGCGGCCCTCAAACAGAAGCATTATGCCTACATGCGCTATAACCGCCGTCCGAACGATTTCACTGTCGGTGAATTTCGTCGAACTAGGTTTATATGTTTCGAAGCACGCTCTTCTTGTGATCATGTCATAGTCTATATCAAGTAACATTTATTATTTTTAATGTCTCGGTCACAAATTCATTGACACCCTCGCACCATATACTCGGGTACCTGTTACCACTTCTACTTACCCTCCTGTCACCCAGCATATCTTTCAGATTGTCTATTTGTACTGATTTCACTCAATTTGCCCTTTCATTTATTTTTATCAGAATGCATTTATCCGGAAGGCTAAGATTTGGGTCGCCAGTAAACTGTTGTATGTATTCTCGTTCCAGGGCTACGTTCCGGCATTCGTGAGGTTGGCGCCCCAGACCATCCTTACGTTCATTTTCTTTGAACAATTGAGAAAGAACTTCGGCGTCCTGAAACAGAACTAGAACCTTTAAAAATCACTTGTAGCAAAGCATCACTGTAGAGTTGTCGTTCAGGCCAAGATGGATGAGCTGTCTGGAGGCTGAGTCCATTTTTTCCTTGGGTGATAGTTTTCTGTCCAGCGTCGGATAACTTGATTCACCGGATGACAGCGGTTATTGATGCAGGTACAAGGTCATTTTAGTGGTTGTAAATGTGCAAATAGTTTTTATAGAGTATGTATGTTTGCGCGAGTGCAAATTTGGTGTAGGAAAAAAAGAAGTTAACGCTTCTTATCGACAAAAATCGTCCATGTCTATTTTTAGGCGATTTCCAATAGTCGTCTCCATTGCCTTCCACGTAGACGCCAAGAACTTTGGCCCAATTCTCCTTAAAAAATAGGTTGGTTTCCACCAGGACTTGATCATAGCTAGATTAGAGTAGGTGTCGCAAATTCTAGTTATTTCAGTTGCTAAAAACTATATTGTAAATGAGTGATGTTTTCTCATTTAGGCCTCTGAAAAGGAGAGTGGGAAACTATTTTTCTACCATGGTTTTTGTGGCCTTTGCGCATGGAATGACAAAGTCACTCGTTCTCTTTCCACGCCAAATTTAACCACCATGGCAATAGGCTTCTTACACCCCTTCTGATTACAGCGAAGTTAAGCCACATAGGGTGTGTAAGTTGCCAGATAAAGTTGTCGGTTTCTCAGCGGTCATGTTACACTGTATATACCATGGTTCGGATTCCACACAGGGGGAAGGAAAAAAAGTTGTTTTAATACCATTGTTTTCTCTCAGTGGGAACCGAGAGTTTTGAGGTCTGAACCACAGTGTATGGCAACCATGTACAAACGACCTGAATTGGGACCCGGCGATTTGGCTTAACTGCGCTGTAATCAGAAACCGTGTTTTCACTGGGTGTAACTCCACCCCCACCACCCCCTACTAAAAAGGGGGCCTCCACACAAGTGCTAAAACCCATAGAAAATTATGTACCCAAGTATTTGGTCCATTCTTGGTTTACTCATGGGCAGGATACCCCAAAGAGGTGCCCCACATGCGCACGTACCACCATGCTCACTTATACATAATCCGACCTATCTTTAAAGGGGGCTCGTACTTAGATGAATCGCTCACTGTGGCCTACACCCCCTAAAAATAGGCTTGCTAAAGAGTGATGGCCAAGAGTGAATTTGGGGAAGGCTTCTTTCGTTAAATTTGTGCCGATGACTGACTTTATTGGTAATGAAACCAGGGTTTAGGTGTCTGTTGTCTCTAGCTTTTATTTATTCTCCAAGAAAACTTATATACTCCTCTGCTTGCTCTAGCGAGATACCCACAAGCACTGTGTTAAGGCGCAGAACGTGCTCTGGGCACCGCTAACGTACCATGGGTGCAATGGGGGTTTTTTTACAGATAGTAGGGATAGAGTTTGTAGCGAGGAGTATCTGAAGACGTTTGTTAAGGCTTGGATAGCTATTATTTGGCTTAGGGTGTTTTAGGTGATGGATATTGGGTCTGTGGCCGGAAAGGTTTTCAGGCTTTGGATGGTGGTTTGAGGGTAGAAAGAGGGTTCTACGTTTGTCCCTGGGCTGATTTTTTTTTTCTTCTTTTTGTGTGGATGGTTGTTTGTGACTGATCTTAGAGTAATGTTTCATGAGGTTGTTGGGGCGACAGAATTTTGTTGCGTAGGGTCGTTTTTCCAGTTATTGTATATCTTTTTTATGCTTTTCCAATGCTAAGTTGTGTTTGTTTGGGGGGTTTATATTTTCTACATAATGTTTCTAGTTGTTTGACTTCTATGTGTTTAGTTCGTTTATTTGGGTGTTTAGGTCCAGTATTCTTTGTATTGTTTTGTTGATCTGATATATTTGTGTATTTTTTCTACTTAATGCGATCTGCAGTCTCAGGCATAATGTTTCTTGCGCTTGTAACGTATACATTTTCCTTGTATGTTTTGCTTTGCTCGCTTCGATTATGGTCCGAGTGAAGTGGTTGACTGCTGTGTATAGGGAGGACGAGTCTGTGATATTGAGGTCTCTGGGGTTGTATTCGCTGTGCCGTGTGAAGTTTTCCTTGTTTGTGTTTGTAGGTTTATCTAATAGGGTGATTAAGTTGTGGTTTGATGAGAGGTCGTGAATTAGGTTTCATTTCGTGCCCATTTACACTATCGGTGTGCAGAAAGAGAATTCTGGTGAGGTTGCTGTTGGTAAGGGGCGCTGGGTGGGATATTTCTCTAGTATACTGAGGGTATGTAGTTGTGTTGTAGTTCGCTTCCGTGATAGTTTTTAGTGGAGCGCATTGAAGTCGCCGCCTAGTATTAAGTTGGGTGTGTCAACTATGGCTACGGTTGGCATTTGGGCGGGGATCGATTGGATGTTTGTGAAGGTATGTATAGATTTGTGTTGTTTGGTTTCTATAGTTCGTAGTTCTATGTGGTAGTTTGGAGATATGAATTAATGTTATGTGGCTACGGACGTTGTGTTGATTCTGGTTTCTCTTTCTGGCCTAATGTTGAAGATGGGTTGGTGAGGCTAGGGTGAGCAGGGGTTCCTGGATGAATCCGGCTTGAGTTTGTGTATGAAAGTGTTGTGATGCTGTTAATGTTGATAGTGTTTTTATGTGTGGTGATGGTGAAGGGCAGTTTATATAGTGCGAGTTGTGCATTGGAGGTGGAACCATTTTGTGTGTATATTGCATCGTACTGTTGTGTATCAACGTGTGATTATTCTGTTGTAGTTTGAGTATGTGTGTGTGTCTTTCAGTCTGGGTTCGTTTCGATGGTTATAAACAGAGTGCTGTGATTCGTAACCATATCTGTGTAAAAATTTTCCCCTGTCTGTTTATTCACTGCTCGATTGAAAAATTGTTAGTGCTTACCAATGAATTGAGTGCTAAATTTACTCTCGTGACATTCATTTGACATTGACATAGTAAACTGTTGTTTTTTAAGTTTATCCATAAATTTTATAAATGTTACATAAGACACTTTGTACTTCGTTATTGATTTTCTTATAGTTACCAGAAACCTATTTTGTTATGAACTTTTATTACAACACTCGTAAATACAGGGTGTCCAACAAGTTACTATGCACTTGGAATAGTCTCGCCAGGATAATTGCGTTCAGAGATTCTCACTCTTCCCTAAGTACCCACGCAACGGCGGGCATAAATGTCGCAGGTATTAAAAGTCCAGATACATCTTGTCAGGGCAGGGAGGGCGTCCAGAAAATGACTAGTAAAGTACCACAATGCAGTTCTTCCTACAATATATATTGACCCTCACCCCCTGCCTCGAGTACAGTTTTAACACCTGCGACTGTTGCTATGCACATCAATGCTTGGGTGACAGAGTCTCTGACCACAATTATCCTGGCGAGACTATATTTCCACTGCATAGTAACTTTTCGAAAACCCTATAGATGTTTTCTCTGAGCTTAGTTTGGTCCACTGGTGAAAGTAATTGGACGAATATTTTCGTGAAAATTACGCTTGTGGATGAATTGTATCATGTTTAATCGTCTTCCATTGATGGTGCTAAACTTATCTCACAAATAATTGGCGCTGAAAATCCAGTCTTTGTATGAAGGGTTTTCAGGCTAATTGACGAAGCCTTCGAGTGTACAATGGCAATAAAATGCTACCCTTGTTTCGTGTTTGTATTTTCTAAGATTCTGTAGTAGTTTATAGCTTTTCTGGCTTCTGGTATTTTGTATTAAGGAAGTAAGAGCCCGATTAATTACCCTTTGGTACTTGGTACCAGAATCTTCAAGACTGAACCACTTTCCCACAATGGATTTAGCGCGCTTCATCGCTATGGAAAACTACCCGCTCTTCTCAGCACTTTAGATCCTATTAAGCACAAATGTCACTGACCATTTTGTCCAAGCCAAAGGACCCCTTTATAGCGATGGATGCTATAACATCTTGTCCAATTAGGTTTTATCCCTAGAAAAACTAGCACACCCTCTCACAAACCACCACCATACATAATCTCATGCACTTCCTCCTCATTTATCCATCCATTTCTCTCTCTCTCTCTCTCTCTCTCTTAAATACTCATTCACATAAACCACCTTTTACCAAGAACCCGGCAGCCCGATGCAACCAGCCTCACCGAAACCGCATGTCTCAATATTTTGAGCCGCAGTGGACGCGTTACTGGCCAAGTACGCGCGCGTGCCCGTCGCGCAGCCACGATCGCTCAAAACAAATTCCTCAGCGAATAGGAATCGTCTCTGTTTTCTTTCTGGCCTTTTTTTGTCATATCCGGCGCAAACATCATCAGCCCAGGCGACCGGATAACTGACGACGAAACCGATGCTCCGACACGAGCTGGAGCCGACGACGACTATTTTCAACACTAGCAGACGCGGTGTTGGCGGAGATAAGACGGCATTCCTATCAACTATTTGCGTGTGAGAAGCAATTTGCATGTGTGAAATTGTACAGTAATAGGTACACTCGTAGATAACTGTAATGAGCAGGTACATGTAGATAATTGTGTACGTAGTTATAAATTGCATGATTAGTGGCTACATGTAGATGTATGTACGTAGTTATAAATTGCATGATGAGCAGGTACATGTAGATAAGTGTGTACCTGCTCAATATAGAATTATTAACTACATGGATTGTACTCTTTGAGGTTGAGGTGGGATTTGATTGGATGGACCACATCACCCCTCGAACGCCTTTCGTGGACCCGAGTCTGCCGGTCCTAGTTGTGTAGTTCTCACACTCAGACACCTACTCGTATGTTCTCCCATCCATTCTCCGTCTGTCCATACCACCTCAAAACACACACAGCCACAACCTCACAAACACCGCCCAGTCACTCATTCTATATCTTTTCTTCTTCCATACCATCATCTTACTCTCATAGAGTAACTTTGGCAGCATCATGCTCTCAGGCAGTTTCCTGGCACATTTCATACCTGACAATTCACTATAATTTTAAACCGCGGTTGCAATCTTATTCGCCTCCACCACTATCATCTAAAATGCAGCAAAGATACTTTGCCCTTGTTCAAGGGAGACACCCCACACTCGGATATTACTCCTCACCCCCTCAAAATATTTACCTTGCTCTTTTTTGCACTCAATTTTACACCCCTCAACTCTCACACCCTTCCAAAAGCTACAATTGCCATTTCTAATTCCCTCGCTCTCAGCCACCAACACCTCATCAACATAGACTAACATAGAACCCATTCTTCTTCTCACTCCCATACAAACTTATCGCAGTACTCAAACCATAAAGATATTAAAACAGCAATGGCGACATATAATAATAATAAATTTCTTATAATGCGCTCTTCAAGGCCGGACGCCTTCACAGAGCGCACGTTCGGCTGTGGGTTAAGATCAGGTGGGTGAGTAGGCAATCCTGAACAGATGCGTTTTCAGGAGTCACTTGAAAATGCTAAGTGAGGCAGCAGATCTAATTTCGGCTGGAAGAGCATTCCAAAGCGCTCTTCAAGGCCAGACGCCTTCACAGAGCGCACGTTCGGCTGTGGGTTAAGATCAGGTGGGTGAGTAAGCTATCCTGAACAGATGCTTTTTCAGGAATCACTTGAAAATGCTAATTGAGGCAGCAGATCTAATTTCGGCTGGAATAGCATTCCAAAGCTTGGGGGCACAGACTGAAAAGGAGCGGTCGCCCATTGAGCAGAGGGACGAGCGAGGAGTATTCAGGAGAGGAGCACAAGATGACCGAAGGGCCCGAGGGGGGAGACGTTTGGAAAGAGCAGAGGAAAGCTAGGTTGGGGCCTTTTGGTGAAGGACCTTGAAAGTGAAGAGAAGAATCTTGAAATGAGAACGATATCTGACAGGTAACCAGTGCAGTTCCTGAAGCAGGCGCTTAGAAGGGGAGAAGCAAGAGCGACGGAGGAGTAGTCAAGCAGCGTAGTTCTGGACTAGCTGAAGGAGACGTAGAGAGGAAGATGGTAGATTTACAAGAAGAGAGTTACAGTAATCAAGGCAGGAGGTAATGAAGGCGTGGACAGCAGTCTCAGACGCCAATATGTTTACGATAGATGTAAAAAATCTTGTCGAATGGACTCGCCTTTATTTCACACAGCCAAGAGAGAAGTTACGGATGAAACAAAGAGAAGATTTACTAATATTGTGGGGCTTGAAGGAGAGATGCTCATCAAACACAACGCCTAAATTTCTAACAGAGTCAGAGAAAGCGACAAAGTTTCCACCCAGAGAGAGGGAGGGAAAGAGGGATTTAACTTTGTATACTAGAGCGGGGGTACCAACCAGAAGAACTTCAGTTTTGGAGTGGTTAAGTCTGAGGAAGTTAGCCGATAGTCAATCCGAGATAGAAGAATATGCAGATAGGTCACAGATTGAGTGGGAAATGGTCAAGGGGGAAGAGAAAATAAAGATTTGAGTGTAAGGATAGACCGAGGTTACGTAGGAGGGAGCTAAGAGGGAATGAGTAGATACGAAAGAGGAGAGGGCCGAGGACAGAGCCTTGGGGGACACCAAAGCGAATGGGAGTGGGGTTTGAGGAGACATCGGTAATCATTACAGATTAGGTGCGAGACGAAAGGTAAGAGCGGAACCAGTCTAGAGCAACGCCAGAAATGCCAAGGAAAGAGTGGAGGCGATCAAGCAAGACGGAATGGTCAATAGTATCAAAGGCAGAGAAGAGGTCAAGTAGAAGGAGGATTGAGGCACAACCCCGGTCAGCAGCTATACGTAAGCAATCAGTAACATTGAGTAGAACGGTTTCGGTAGAGTGCCCAGCTTTAAAACCTGATTGGTAAGTCTATTCAATATTACAGGCAACGATGTGGAAATTAATGCGCGAAACAACTAATCTCTCAAGGACCTTAAGAGAGGAAGGGAAGTTGCAAGATCGGGCGATAGCTAGCTGGTTCGGAAGGGTTAAGGATCGGACGGATTTGGGCACATTTGAAGGAAGAAAGGACAACACCAGTAGCAAGGGAGGTATTGAACAGGTGGAGGAGCATTGGGCGTATGACAGGCAATATTTTGATTAATAGCTTGGGGTGGGGGGGACGAGTCACAAAGGGAGCCAGATTTTTTTGGAGCGCCAGAGTAAGGCAGACAACTCGAAGCGGTCACGGCAGGAAATACGTTGAATGGCCGGGGGGGGGATGGGGATCAAGGAGAATGTGAAAGGTCTGGTCAGACAGTCGTTAAACTTTAGCCCAGTTATCTTTCACGCTAAAGCACTTACTTCTAACCTAAACGCTCTTCATACCATTCAACACTTTACCACTTCTCCATAGTCTTATTACCTGCCATAAGACTTCTCTTTCTACACACTCGTAAGCTTTCTCCAGATCCAGGAAACCACCATGCATTTTGCACCTCTTTTCCTTTGTTTTTTGTTCAGGTATCTGTCTCAGTGCAAAACTTGATCTACTACACCCTTACCCGCTCTAAAAAAAAACAACTTGTACATCCCCTACCAATCCTTCAGTTATCTTTATACCCACCAATCATGTTAGTATGCCCTTTTGGCCTGGTGCAATTGCTGCTATCTTGATTCTACACATGGTTGTGACGTCACGGCCGCTAGCTGATGGCAGCGGCGCCGTAGCTGACCTGGGTAGCGGGAGTCGTGCTGATAAGCAAGTTTACATCGATCGGTGAGTACGTGTGGCTGCTCATCTAACATTAGTAGTAGAACCTGGTTTCGATCAACGGATTTCTAGGTTATTGCGCCCAGCACGCTTCCACTGCGTTAATCCACATTCCACGAATAAGGCAACAATGTGTTTAGATTTTCAGAGCTATACCGTGAAAATTAGGGGCAAAGTATTTACTTGAAGTCATCTAGCTTCTATTTCGATTGTACACATGTCTGTGACGTCACGGCCGCTAGGTGATGGCGGCGGCGCCGTGGCTGAGCTGCGCAGCGGGACTCGTGCTGATAGGCAGGTTACTACGAGCGGCCTCTTCCACGCCCACGGTTTCAGAGGCTCGCTGCGAGAGTACTCCTGCCTTCTCGGAGATGAGGCTCAGCCCACTCTTTCGAGCGGACTTTTATAACTCCTTCCTCCTCGACCTTTATTTATGGTCTCATTCTTATGTTATTCATGGTCTCCTCCTTCCCCTTTTTTCTGCCCCTCTCTCGTGTGTTTGATTGCGCCTGAGCGTATCTGTGTAGGTGCTAGTGCGTTTTTGACTGTACGAATGTGTAAGTGCAGGTGTGTTTTAGGTTTAGGTTGGGACTTTTGCAGTCTCGGTACCCCCGGGCTTGCCATGGCTGAACCGCGCTGATTTTGGATGTGATGTGTGCCTAACCAGATGTTCTTTGCACCCTCGAAGGGAAAATCCCGAAGGCAGACACCAGTTTTTAAGACGACGGTGCTGGTGTAGGAGTGCAAGAGCCCCTCCTTCCTTTCACGGATGCACATCGAGTAGTCAGGTTCTGCACTAAATAATACAGAATTATATTGAGATAAATAAACTAAAAACATTCGCAGAAGTTTTCGATTAATGCCCCTCGTGATTCTGCATCTCGTTCCGGTTCTTCCCGCTTTCTGGCGTTAGATCCTTTTAACCCGGTTGGACCCTGACTTAGACTACCACCGCTTTTTGGTCATTCGAACTAAATTTGACATTCCCCGATCCAAACGTAATATTTTGTTTATGTCAGTGATGATGGTGATGAACGGTGCGGCGAACCGCGCCGCATGTGGTCCCATAATCACGGAGCCTACAACATGATTCTTTCCAAACCCCTGGGACTTGCTCACTCTCAGATTACTGTCTCATCTCTTCTAACCTTCAACACTGCGAAGCGTGTTATTTGTTCTAACCAGCATGGATTATGACCTCCAGATGCTTTAGTCAAAGGTGGCTAGCCAGCGGATCATTGACATTAATAGATCACAGCTACCGTTAGTGGGATCCGGGTGAACACACCAACGATCTTCCTAACGGTTGGTCGTCGTGATCTCCCATCGCATATTGAGCTGGTTACTTATGGATACCAGTCAAACCCTATATATCCCTTAGAAACGCTGCTTCAATTGCCATATGTTTGGTTACGTGAACACTACCTGCTGCAACCCCAGCGCAGGACTACCATGGTCATTCCTGCGACCATCCTCGCTTCTCGACGCTGTACCAACTGTAGAGAGTCCCATAGTGCATCTTCCGCGATTCTGCTAAGGTGGATATGTGGGAGCCCCGTCGACTAGTTGGAGATAAATTAATCTGCGACGTCCTACACATGGCAGTGGACACACACCCGCCACCCTCCTGGGATGCAGCACCACCCCTCTGCTGCATTGCAGATAGCTTAGAGTAGGAAAGAGGGTAAAGAAAAGTAGCGAAACGAGTTTCGAACGCGCTTTCAGCGTTGGTGGACAGCCTAACGTTAGCAAGAGCCTTAAACCACTCGGCCATCCTGAATCTCAAAAAAGACTCATTTAAGCCGCTCGCCCGAACTTCTCGCACGCTACACATCCCCCCTCCTAGAAGCGGAGCGTATTTTGAGGAATGAGGAGAACGGCGTCAGGAAAATCTTATTTCGAGGACTAATGTTCTCCCTTCCGGGTCTGCGGCACCATTGTAGGTAGCTTAGAGTAGGAAAGGGGCGGAAAGACAAGTAAATAAATAAAAGTAGCGAAACGAGATTCGAACGCGCCTTCCCCCGTCGCGGGACAGCCGTTAGCGAGAATCCTAAACCATTTGGCCATCCTAAGTCCCCAAAAAGACTCATTCAAGCAAAACATTTAAGCCGCTCGCCTGAACTCGCACGCTACAGTATCAGCTTCGTCTCCTAGCCCGACCCAAGTTTGATCTAGTATATCCCCTTCCTCTCCTCCACTTATTACCCCCACGCCTGCCGAGTGTGTCCAATCTTTGGATGCCACGCCGGAGAGTCTAAGTCATTCAGGCCTATATTGAATCCACTAAAGAACTCTGCTCTGAAGTAGCTCTAGCCCAAGCATAGGTGTAAAGCGCTCATCTTCCTGCCCGGCCGTCTCTCTGAATATCTCGTGCACTAATCCTTTTAGCGTTCTTAACTCCGGCCATGTTGTGTCTTATCTCATTCAAACTGATTCTCTCAATTGTGTGGATCTATCTATTGACTCTGCGGGTTCTATCCCTGATTTCAAGTGGTATGTTTTAGATTACCTGCAGGTCAGCGACAGCGTCCCCATTGTCTTGAAACAAGCGACCTTTTGCCCTTCCCCTTCATATCCACCCATATGATGGAATGTTGCAAGTGCCAACTGGCCGAAGTTCCACGATGCGTCTTCTACTAGTTAAATTGTAGATATTAATGTTGCTATACATTACTTTTCCAGGTTAATGTTTGAGGCTACGGAGCCCACCATTTTTCGTACTCGGTCCAACCGGGTAGAACATCCCATGGTGAAATAATGATTGCACCCATGTATAGGTAATGAATTGTTAAATGATCACGCGAGTCTAAATTTTGCAGACGAATTCCCTAGGCCTAATCTGGGCGACGTTGGGAAAATGTGTAAATTAAATACAAAGATTCTTAGAAAAAATATATATTATTGAATAAACAGTTAGATTATTTAAGGGTGAATTTATCAAGTAATAATTTATGATTGGATTGAGAATTACACATGAATTAAATTTGAATGAGTTAACAGGAATGGATTTAAAATTAATAAATATGGTTTGGTATAATCAATAAATGATAAATAATAAATTATAATTAGATAATTGGTAATTAGAGTCTAACAAATAATGATTGATACTTGGTAATTAGATTATAACAAATGATGATTGATAACACAGGCCTGCGTTTGAAATTTTTTTTATGTTCCCCAGGATTTCTTTGTGGTTTCTTAATGAATCCAACCTCCTGAGCTCAAAAATGAATGTATATTTCTTCAATCAGGTCAGATTTTCTCAGTACAGCATACTCCATTTTCATTGAGATTACCTCATTTTTTCTGAATTTAAAAAAAAAACTTTCTCTATCCAATAATGCATTATTACTGTTATATCATATAAACAGGAATACACGTATGTAAACTATAATTCTTTTAATAAACAAAAAATAAAAGAATGCAACATAATAAAGAAAATAATTATAATTTCGAAGAACAGACGCCCTTGACGATTTTCGTTTGTGCCTGTCATCTGGTGCATCACGCTTCAAACACCAACAGTAGTCAGCAAGCATGTTTCCGTTCCATTTACACTGGTACCTGGATTCCATTGTTTTTATGTCCTGGTGTAATCTTTGCCCCTGTTCTTTACTGTAATCCCTGCAGTTGTCGAGAAAATAATCCAGATGGTACTGTAAAAAGTGTATCTTTATAGACATTCGAGCTCCCAAATGTTTGAGACTTGTTAAGAGCTGATTGACCAGGGCAACATATTCTTCTAGGCTTCTTTTATTGCCTAGAAAATTGTTAACTAGAGCTTTGAAAGCTTTCCAGGCATATTTTTTCTATGTCCTTCATTGATGCATCAAATTGCTGATCAAGCTCCTGATTTGAAGTCCATCAAAAATTCTCCCATGGAGCTTAGCGTCACTGATTTGTGGAAATTTTTGAAGAAGAAATTTAAAAGCTTGGCCTACTTTATTAAGGGTTTTGACAATTTTTCATTATGCCAAGCTTTATATGCAGTGGAGGGAGGAGTATTTTTTGAGGAGGCACTAAAGGTTCAGCTATCACATTGTTTGATCTAATTCTAAATGCTTCTCGTGGAGGCCAAACCTTCTTCTCATAGTGCATACTATCTGCACGACTGTCCCATAAACATAGGAAACAGGGATGCTTCGTGTAGCCTGTTTGCGTCCCAAGCGTAAGAGACACTACCTGAAAAAAAATTTAGCACGGTATGTAAATTCAGTGTAATATTTCTAAAAACAAATTCAAAGTAATATTTCTTAATACAATAAGAATATGAATATGTACTGAAAAATCCTGTATGCCGATGCATTAAATCATCGTATTGGAACTAATTGGATATATGTACATCTTATTTTGAGTTTATTGAGTTGTGTTGTATACCTTCTCAATCAGGATAAGTTCCCCATTAACCCAATAGGATGCATTAACCTATAGGGACACACTTCAACAAAAAATATAACTCAAAAATGACTCATGATTTCCAGATTTGCATTCTTGTAAAATGTAAGTTGACCAAAAGGTGTATACAAGTATTAACAATTAAAAATGAAAATGTCAATATCAAAAAGCTTAGAAATGCCAAGTGTAAAATGATCTTGCCTTTAAGTCACCACATATCCTCCACTTATAGCTAGAGTAATTTATTGCATCCAGCAATTTTTTCATTTTTTCATAACTTTCAGTAAGTTGGATTGAATGGCCTATAGGAACGGAAGCTATTTTGTTACCAATATTCAGTAACACAGCTTTTAAACTTTTACTGGAGGAATCTATGAACAGTCTCCATTCTAATGGGTTGTAGGGAATTCCAAGGGCCTCGACAAGTCCTTTAATATTGGCGCAGTATACTAAAGAGCTGGAAGAATGCTGTAAAAAATAGCTTCGAAACTCTTGTTCTCTATTTCTGTACCCCCCTAAATGTTGTTTCTTAAGCGAGAAGATTACTTTCACGAAGTCGAGAGCCAAGAAGTTGTGTATTCGCCTTTGAAACCCCCAGATCCCTGGTCAGGTCATTTAACTGAACTTGAGTGAATGGTCTTGCGACCATATCATGTGTGGAAACCTGATAAGACTCAGATGTGTCATAATCTTGGTCAACTTCCATATTAATCTCTTCATGTACCTCTATACGTTCAGGGGGAGAAGGTATAGGAATTCCTGGGCCATGGGGCAGGGGTTTGATGGCAGAAGGAACATCTGGATATGCCACACTATGTTTATTCTTCTTATTTATACCTGTGGAAAATATAATTGCATATTACATAAAGGAATTGATTTGGAGTTGCAGATAGTACATAAATGTTTAGTAAAGGATATGTTCATGCTGAAGTGAACTATGTTAGTTTTTAATTTTATGCTAAGTCTTTGCATAATAATGACATTTTCAGGAGCCACTATAATACAGAAAGCTCAAATACTTGATACAATGCTCACCTTTAAGATTTGTCATGCAAAAATAGCAGTCCGTAGTGTGGTCCTTGCCATCTCTCCACACCATGGGAACACCAAAAGAGGGACTTCTGTTCGCCCTGACTCCAGCCTCTTAAACTTATGTAGCATCCCTTGCAGCAGATATGTGGTGCAAAACTTTTATCTTGATCTCTTAGCCTTACTCCAAAATATGCATGATACAAAGATATAATTACAGGAGGGATTGTACTTTGCTGCTCGGGAAAAGTCACTTTGCCGCAAACATAGCAAAATCTGTCGGAGCTATTCTTACATTTTCTGTTCATTTTTAACTCAACCACTATTATTATTATTCTTATTATTATAATGCTAAGCAATTTTGAACCTGCAAAATATAAACCTATTTGCATAATTACTTAAAATGTACACAAAATTTACTGCGAATAGAGCAGTGCAAAAACTATTGAAATTTGATGTAATATAGGAGATGTATAAACTATAAAATTATTATCACCCCCTGTATCGCAAAAACTGGAGGTGATAGAGAAAAACGGATGACAGATTCGGATTTAGGAGGTAAATTTTATTAAGAAACACTATAGAAAACCTAAGGTACATTTTTGACGCAGACCAGTGTAATTGGTAATTAGATTATAAAAAATGATAATTGGTTAATTAGTCATTGGAATATAACATATGGTGATTGGTAATTGGATAATTGCTAAATAGTAATTGGATTATAACAATGATGATTGATAATTGGTAAATAGTAATTGGATTATAAGTAATTGGTAAATAGATACTTGTTGGATATTAATTGGATTATAAGTAAATTGGTAAATAGATAATTGATAAATAGTAATTGGATTATAAGTAATTGGTAAATAGATAATGGGTGGATAGTAATTGGATTATAACGGAATTTAATCGGTCTGTAAATGAGACAGAAGAATCAAGCATTAATTCGGGATTCTATCTGAGAAATATTTAGCCTAAGCTACAATTACAATTTAAATATTTACATACCTGTTCACCGATGAAGCACAGCTAAGCGAATGAAGCCTCATGGCTTATTTTTAAGAGGCTTGGGAGAGCGGGTGTATCAATCTCCCGATTTAAGTCAGGGTTACCAACCCTTCTTGAAATTATATAAATTATATATATATATATATATATATATATATATATATATATATATATATATATATATATATATATATATATATATATACAGTAAGTAATAAATATTTACATTTGTAGGGGGTGTATACCACTACACGTGTGATGGCGGCCTATAACCACGCTCCTGCGCAATTCCGTCGCAACTCAACCCGACCGAACAGAATTGGCCGAAATCGAACTTTACGTCTGCTGACCAAAGTCGCATGCCCTCACTGTAGCGTACGAGAAGTGCAGGTGAGCGGCTTAAAAGCTTTGCGTGAATTAGTTTTTTGAGAGTCAGGATGGCGAGTGGATTCGCCGCTGCCTAACAGTGGTCCAGCGATGCGGGAAGCTGTTCACAACTCGCTTACGCAATTATTTTTTTCTTTGCCACTTTCCCTACTCAACTCTATCTACAATGGTGCCCATAGCCGGGAGGGGGAGCGTTAGCCCTTGGATAACATTTCCATACGGAGTTCTCTTCATTTCAAAATATGCTCCGCTTCTAGGAGGCAAATTGTGTAGCGTACGAGAAGTGCAGGCGAGCGGCTTAAAAGCTTTGCTTGAATGAGTCTTTTATTGAGACTCAGGATGTCCGAGTTGATTCGCCTCTGGCTAACAGTGTTTCAACGACCCGGGATGCTGTTCGCAACTAATTACGCTCACTGACAGAAAATTAAAAATCCACCTAAATATAGACGGGTGGAAAAATAAAAACATCCAATACGGCAACTTCTTTCGCCAAATAGATCCAGATATAATTACAATTTCCAAACACGGAATCAAAGACGACGAGTAAATAAAAATATTCAACTATGACATCATTAAGAATAACCCCACCGGGAAAAGGTATGGCGGAACGGGAATCGCGGTTTAAAAAGGGTTATTTTTTACCCAAGAAAGAGAGGTCAATGAGGCATATGCTGCTGTTACTGTGCATATGGAATTCTCTCCACTTACTATAACAGCAACTTACCAACCACCTCGCCGCTCATACATACCAATTCACTCGATAATGGCAATATTTAATAATAACAATCCAATGGTACTGCTAGGAGACCTACATGCAAGACTACTGGAATCTGGTTACAGAACGAAAAATAATGCAGTATGAAACTTAGAACGCCTGAAAGAAAGGAACGTCTTAACACGTGCTGGCCCAGAGTTCACGGTCTTCATAAATAAAAGAGCATCAGCCAAACCAGATATAGTACTAACTAGTAATAACTTTCCCTATAACATGCATATGGAACCAATCCCTGCCCCATGTAGTGACCATATTGGAATTCTGGTGGCCATTAACCAGAACCTAATACAAATCCAAATACCACCAAGAAAATCCCACAGAATGACAAACTGGGATACATATAGGACTATGCTGGAGGGTTATGCTCAACCAGAACTGGAAGGCAAAAACATCGAGGAGCAAGAAGAGGCAACGGACGAATAATAAAGTGCATCACAGATGCAGATGAAAAGTGCGTTCCAAAAATTAAGTACAAAACGCTCTTCCGAAATGAACTGAGGGGGTGAGAAGAAAAGCGAAAAGCATTAAGCAAAAGTACACTGAAATTAGAGAAACCGGCACAAGTCGTATAAAGGCTAAGAAGCTAAGGCAACTAAAGAGTGACATGATATTTGTCATTGAAGAACAACAAAGAGATCAATGGAAGAATTCATAAGTAAAGTAGAAAACACGGAAGAACCAAGAAAGGCATGGAAATTGATAAATTTAATAAAAAATAAAAACCCCAGAAAGAAGA